>MJUT01014669.1:31894-48161 GCA_002080005.1 Gigantidas platifrons | reverse complement strand
TACTGAACAGGTTGAAAAACCTCTCCTCATTAAATCTGGTCACCGTATATACCTCTAAACTTACTGAACAGGTTGAAAAACCTCTCCTCATTAAATCTGGTCACCGTATATACCTCTAAACTTACTGAACAGGTTGAAAAACCTCTCCTCATTAAATCTGGTCACCGTATATACCTCTAAACTTACTGAACAGGTTGAAAAACCTCTCCTCATTAAATCTGGTCACCGTATATACCTCTAAACTTACTGAACAGGTTGAAAAACCTCTCCTCATTAAATCTGGTCACCATATATACCTTTAAACTTACTGAACAGGTTGAAAAACATCAATAACACTGAACATACAAAAAAATGTATATAGATAATTTACATAAATGACACTTGTTTATGAGTCACCTCTGATAATAATGCATGCACATGTACATGTAGGTCCTTCAACTTTATAATCAAAATGTATGTACCGTACATGTATGTGAATAAATAATGAGTTTATATTAACAGACTGTCAAACTATAGCTAGAATTATATTGAAACAAATGTCAATAGAATGTTTATCAAATACAGTCATGTTTATTCTAGACCCCAACAATGCTATTTTGTAATGAAGTTTTTTTTTAAAGCTATTGATGTCTAAATATCCATGTTGACCCCTTTTGAGGTCTGATGGTTATGATGTTCGTCTCAACTTGTTGCCCCCTTTTGATGGTTTGGTTTGGTTCAACTTTGGTATATGGTGTTTTATGCCACATTCAACAATATTTCAGCTATATCGCAGCAGCCAGTTTTATTGGTGGAGGAAACCAGAGTACCCGGAGAAAACCACTGACCTGTATTAAGTCACTGACAAACTTTATCTCATAAAATATATAATGTTGTATTGGGTACATCTTGCCTGAACAGCATTCAAACTCACAACATTAGTAGTGCACAGGTAGTTGTAAGCCAACTACCATACGATCATGACAGTCCCTACCCCCTTTTGAGATCTAATGGATAGCATGTTCGTCTCACTTGTGCTGAATATTTTAGATGTATGTTCAGGGACAGAAATTAACAGGGGCCCAGTTGTCCATGGCCTCTATATTTTGGTCTGGGCTACTAAACTTTTACCTATAATTTAGTTAAACGTATAGACAATTTTTATCAAAAATCTTGTTTGGGCTACCAGCTTCAACTTCCCAATTTCTATCCCAGATGTTTAATAACCATGTCAATTCCATGCAATAGATTACAGAACTGACACGTACGTAGCTTTATGTTTCAGCAAGACAATGTAAGACCATACACTGCTCATGTATCGATAGTACACAGCTTGTCTTCAGCAGCAGAACATTGATATCATGCTCTGACCGTTAATTAATATCACCTGACTTGAATCCCACCCATCACATCAGGTGAGAACTGAGCTGATGCTCTGACCGTTAATTAATATCACCTGACTTGAATCCCACCCATCACATCAGGTGAGAACTGAGCTGATGCTCTGACCGTTAATTAATATCACCTGACTTGAATCCCACCCATCACATCAGGTGAGAACTGAGCTGCAGTGTCTTACATATTACCACAGGGTTTCCAATATTTTTCAAGTCTACCAGTATCACAATACTTCACTATTTACAGGTGGTACTTTTTATTAAAATTTGGAATAATTTTCATGAATATCTTATACAACACTCTTTTAAATCAGGAGGTACCAGACCTTTTTAGAAGGGTAAAAGTACCTGGTTCCACCCCATATTGAAAGACCTGATACCACAAAACCCAACCACTCAGCAGATCTCTGACAAGTTTTACAGGAGGGGTAAAACAATATATTGTATTTCTCAATATAGGTAATCTTGAACATCAACATGTCAGTGAGACGTCCATGACAGTGAGATGTCCTGGACAATCTATCATTAAATGCCAATGGTAGACAAGGCATTGACTTTTGTTAACATTTTTGTCAATGGACCTTTTGTTTTTCTTATTCTTGTATGGATCTCTATCTATAGTGGCAATACACAAATTGGAATGCAAAAGTTGAGGAATTTGTAAATGGCAGGTTTATCATTATTATACTGTACATGTACATTATAGACTACGGGAGGGAGGATGTTTTATTTATAAAAATATAGAAATTATATTTATTTACAAAAAATTTGATCCTTTCTTTTGTCCAGACACAGACATTAAGGTGTGCATATATATAGAAAACATTTAAAGCAAAATTTACTATAAACATTTTTTTAAATTATTTTCTTCATTTTATTAAATGGGTACATATCATATATAACCACCAATCTAATTAAAATTTGATCTTTGTTTGCTCCCGATTATGGCACTTTATGTGCGACATAATAAAACCGGGAGCAATTAAAAATCGAATTTTAATTAGATTGATATAACCACTATCAATACAATATATGTAGCTAGAACTGTGATTACATATACTAGAGACATATTTATTCATATGACGTGTATCTGGATATAACTGTTTACTTTTGTTTATTCAAAAGTTACCAAAAAATGTCACGTATATGCATCTTACCACCAAATCCAAAGATATTCAAAAACACAAACTAATCCAATAGTCTTACAGGAAAACCCTGGTCTTCGTTCAAACCATCTGACCACAAACCAATTCAAAACACTTTTTTAATTTCACAAAATTCCTTTTCACAATTTCTTCAGAGATCCTTGTAAGATATAATTCTGATGAGTCCCAACCGAAAAAAAAAGTCATGAATGAGTCTCACAAGTGCATTCTTTGCTATTTTTTGTACAAAATGACAAATCCTAAACAAACTTTGAAAAGACGAGGACTCACCTAGATGAGCTACAAGTATCCCTGAATCTGATATTAATGTTAAATTTCATTCACAATTTCAAGAATAACTTGCAGGTCCATGTACAATGCACAGATATACCATGGGTATTTGGTATATACAAGTATACATGTACCCTCCTTGGTCTACAAACAAATGTACAGATGTTAACTAACCTATAGCTACATGTATGTAAGATTAAGGTGAAGAGTGATTGACAAGGTAAAACTGATCAGTCTCAAGATGTCAATTTATTTATGATTGATGTCTCTCACATTAAAAACTGTCTTGTAATAATATTTATCTTTTCAAATCATACCTGGTGAGGAAATTAAGGATTAACAACTATATCTGACCCCATCTTCAAGATTTCAAGATTTGACCCCATCTTCAGGGTCACTTTAACTAAAAATGTGCTATAATACTGGATTAGGTTGATTTACATTTTTTTGTTTGTATTTTGATTATTTATTTGTAATTGCTGTGATAATCATTTTAATCCCAAATTATATGGATTAACACATATAATACAATGTAAACAAATATAGGTCTTATAAACATGTATATTTATCTCATAATCTGTAATCATTATAACATTTGACACTTTTTATTTTGATTTCAAATTAAAAGATTATCTTTAAAATTAGGAATAAGGTTAAAGTTCATTTAACTGTTTATCTAATCATTGTATATAATCCTTGTGATTATCAGCTTGTCAATGAAATGGAATTTTACACATAAAAAAGAAGCTATAATAAACAAGCTATATCAACCTCTGATTTTTGTTTTTAGAGAAAATCATTAATAAATATTTTTCTTATAAATTTTAAAAACAAAAAGTATAAATATTAAATTCCATCTCAAAAATTATTATTTGAAATTTGTAATTTAAGGAATTGCCTCATCACAATAAATTAATACGAAAATATTTTACTTGTTAAAAACTAGAAAATTGAATGCCCCCGTCTCAACCTTATCCACCTCATTATGACGTCGTTTTAACCCTGCTGAACCAGTGGTGGAAAAATCTGTAATCCTCTAGAGGATTAAACTGTCTCGTGCCTTTCCCCGCATTTGACTCGTTTGACGGCTTTTGAAATAAAGTTTGTGTTAAATAATGGGAGAAACAAATTCTCCTTCAGTTGCCCATGTGGGTTACGATATTTCTCCACTCTCGAGAGCTAAATTAAAAATTGTAATTTATCTCTCTCGCGTGGAGAAATATCGTAACCCACGGGCAACTGAAGGAGAATCTATATTTAGACGTTAACAGGTTTCAGTGGCTAAGTTCATATATACATAATTTTGTAAAAAATTGTTGAAAATCAAAATCCATATAATATGCACACCTTCAGTGTTGGTACTAACTGTCTATAAAATATAAAATGTCTAGCTCAAAAACTGTAAGAGGACTTAACTGGACAAACCATATATCCTATATGGATTTAGCAAAATCTGACTAAGTTCATGCATCCATAATTTTGTAATAAATTGTTGAAAGTCAAAATCCACAAAATACACAAAAATGTATGCACACCTTCAGTGTACGTACTAACTGTCTACAAAATATAAAAGGTCTAGCTCAAAAACTGTAGGAGGAGTTAGCCGGACAAACTATGCATACTAAGTGTGAAGAACGGACGAACGGACGGACGCACAGATGGATGGACAGGGGTAAAAACAATATGCCCCCCCCACGCACGACCAATAGTCGCGGGGCATAAAAATGATGCATTCCAACCTTTTATACCTTTATATACAATTACATGTATGGATGGCTGAATGGAGACCAATTATTACATTGCTTGCAATACACATACCATATTGGTTTATAGTTCCCACAATATCATATACCTCCGGTACATGTACAATGTATGTATTAAATCAAGCTATTAATTACCAAAACTGTTTGTTGCTAAAATGCACTGAAGTTACGTAACATAAAGTTAATATTGTATGCATGTATGCACAAATAAAACTACCGGTATTAATTTCAAAACCTGTTTGTTGTTAAAATGCACTGATGTTACCTAACGATAATGATAAAGTTAAATTTAACAAAAACGTAAATCTAAAAAACGTACCTTGTAAATATATTCATAAAGAAATAGCCAAAAGACATAATTCAAACTTATTTACATGTATCAATGGAACACTGCTACAGTTAAAGTAAGTGATCTATTTATCTTTCAGTGTAAAACAAAGCTTATCTGAGTCTTTGATCAAGTTGTTTAAGTGGGAACTAACCAGGATAATAGTAATTTTCATACTTCACATACTTTCACTTTGAGTCAGCAATCTTTTGTATCACCAAATACCTGAATAGATTAAGTAATACAATAGAGTACCACACAAATGTGCTGTGGTATTCATTCTCTCGGTTTCGGTTTCGGTTTCGTAAAGGTTTTTAACCTTTATAAACTATTTTTTTCTAATTTACAAGGTAAGGATTATATATACAATGTACACAGTGTAATTTGTGTAGGTACAAATCCAATTCTAATTAATCGTTTTATTTCCTGATGTTTGAAGTATAGAATGCACCCTTTATTTATTAACAAATCTAATTTGGATTACTCATGTAAATGTATGCCAAGGTTAAACATAAATATGTATCTTTAATACTGAAATCGCGGAAACTATAGGAGCTTAAAAAAACCCAGACAGGAAAAATGAATCTAATAAGTCTAAAAAAAAACACAAAAAAATCAAAATCAGACTTAAGTAAAAATTTTAAAAAATTGGGTCCTGAACCCAAATTGACCCCTGAAAAATCTGGGAAAAGGTATGAGCTTTTCAAAATTTTTTGTCATATACCACACAGGAATTGAACAGAAACAAAAGGTTAAGCAAGGCACAGCAGTATATGACTGCAACAAGTCGACAAGGGCTTCTTCCTGCCCCAGTTTTACTGCAAAAACAAAACATAACTGAAATAGGAAATCCACTGGAATACTACCTGAGGCCTTGTCACAATAAATTAAATGAAAAGAGGCATCAAGCATATCAAATATAATTTGTATTTATTTACAAATATGCAAAATTTTTAATTTGAGCCCCATTTATTTCCATTTCCATAAACAAAATACTAAGTAGATCATTTTCTGTATAGAGACAATCTCAAAGGTATCTAATAAGGGTGAGCATTTTGTCAAAAAATTAATTAAAATTTAAATGAACTATTTTGCATTGTGGCACTTGTTTTCTCCTCAGTCGAATTTTTCTCGAAAATCATAAGAAATAGAGAAAATCTGTCACCATACCACTGGAAGTTCTCTACACTAACAATTCAACACTGGGGTAAAGCTGATGACCGTAACTGCAATTACGGTCATCCCAAGATGGCGGACATGGAATCAGGTAAGAATCTTTTTTGTCGATTAAATTGTTTCTGTAATGTATTTTAAATGGCACATGCATTGGTACCATAGTATTCTATGAACATATCACAAGGAAATCACAAATTACGACTGAAAAATGTATATGAAAGAGAAAATCCGATTTTAAAAAATCGCTAAGATGACCGTAACTGAAAAACTGAGATGACCATAATTGCTGTTTTCAGTTACGATCATCTTAGCGATTTTTTAAGATCGGATTTTCTCTTTCATACACATTTTTCAGTCGTAATTTGTGATTTCCTTGTGAAAAGTTCAAAGATTACTATCATACTAATGCATGTGTCATTTAAAATACATTATAGAAACAATCTAATTGACAAAAAAGATTCTTACCTAAATTCATGTCCGCCATCTTGGGATGACCGTAATTTACAGTTACGGTCATCAGCTTTACCCCAGTGAATTCAAAGAAAACACTGTAACAAAATTGGATGAAAAATTAAAATTCTATATACATGTCCATTTTTTTTTGTACCTTCCAACTACATGTTTGTAAAATTTCAGAATTTGTGTCCTTTTTAGATCCCTTTTTGGAAAAAAAAGTAAACTTGTTTGTCTCATCAATAACCTATAAAGATGATCATTTGACTATTTGTAACAAACAGAAACTGCATTAAAATTGGATGAAAAATTAAACTTTTTGGCCTTGTTGGGTCAGGTTTATCATAGAAACTGTAAGAGATAAAGGAAATCATCAACATCCAAATAAAGTCCCTCAGCACAATCAATTGAACTAGAGGCTCCCAGGAGCCTGTAATCGCTCACCCGGTTTTCAATTTTACATCCAAATTTAATAGAAAATGGGGGCGTTACACATAATTTTGAAAGTGGGCCACCCAAAGTTCATTTCAACTCAAATTTCTCAGCAAAAGATTTAGATGTGATTTTTTTCTCATAATATTCCTAAATGGAATAAACTGGCTGAAAAAATCTCACAGAAAAACCCAGAATATATGTTAAACTACTCATTGCCATGTAGCTGCAGTTAAAATATGAGCTTATTTTGATTTATACTAAAGCAGCAATGGACAATTGAAGAAATTTCTATTTTTAGTAACAGCAGCCATCTTGAATGGAGGACAGGGCTGTCGGACACAATTTTGAAAGGGACCCACACAGGGACGATTTAAATGTGATCTTTTATCAAAATATGCCTAATTTGCATAATCGGTATAAATCGATTGAAAGAAAAATTTCACAGAAAAACCCGGCCCGAATATATGTTAAACTACTCCTTGCCATGTAGCTGCAGTTAAAATTTGAGCTCATTTTGACTTATACTAAAGCAGCAATGGACAATTAAAATTTCATCCCTCCTTTTTTCTATTTCAAAATATGCCTAATTTGCATAATCAGTATAAATCGGCACACAGAAAAAAATGGAATATATGTTAAACTACTCCTTCCCATGTAGCTGCAGTTAAAATTTGAGCTCATTTTGACTTATACTAAAGCAGCAATGGACAATTGAAGAAATTTCTATTTTTAGTAACAGCAGCCATCTTGAATGGAGGGCGGGGCTGTCGGACACATTTGAAAGGGACTCACCAAGGGACCATCTCTGCCAGGTTTGGTTTAATTTGGTTCACCAGTTTCAGAGGATAAGATTTAAATGTGATCTTTTATCAAAATATGCCAAATTTGCATAATCGGTATAAATCGGCTGACAGAAAAATTTCACAGAAAAGCCCGCAATATATGTTAAACTACTCCTTGCTATGTAGCTGCAGTTAAAATTTGAGCTCATTTTAATTTATACTAAAGCAGCAATGGACAATTACAGAAATTTCTATTTTTAGTAACAGCAGCCATCTTGAATGGAGGGTGGGGCTGTCAGACACAAATTTAAAAGGGACCCACCTAGGGACCATCCCTGCCTGGTTTGGTTTAATTTGGTTCACCGGTTTCAGAGGAGAAGATTTAAATGTGATCTTTTATCAAAATCTGCCTAATTTGCATGATCGGTATAAATCGGTTGAAAGAAATATTTCATAGAAAAACCCGGAATATATGTTAAACTACTCCTTGCCATGTAGCTGCAGTTAAAATTTGAGCTCATTTTGACATACTAAAGCAGCAATGGACAATTAAAATTTCATCCCCCCTTTTTTCTATTTTTAGCTTGGCCGCCATCCTGGTTGGAAGTCGGGATCACCGGACACAACGTTGGAAGGGATCCATCCAAGGACCATTCCACCAAAGTTTGGTTGCTATTGGCCCAGTGGTTTCTGAGGAGAAGATTAAAGTGTGAAAGTTTACAACGGACGACGACGGATGCCAAGTGATGGCAAAAGCTCACATGGCCCTTTGGCCTGGTGAGCTAAAAAGTTAAATTTTGAAAAGCCCCCTTATGTCAAAAATGGTTAATGGTTACATAATGTTTACATTTTTCTGAAAGGCATTTTCCTACAGAATTCATTAAAAATAATTTCATCAAAATCAGATAAACAATAAATTTTCCATCTACAAACTGCAAAAAAACCCAGAAAAATCCATTTTTGCACCTTAGTGCAGGGCACTGATACCCCCAATTCAATTCAAACCTTAATTCTGTATCAAAAATCAATTGTGTTGAAGTTTTAGAAGGGTAGTAAACAAGAACAAAAGTTATCGCAAAGAAATAATTGTGTCCACAGATGGATGACGACAACGATAATGACAGACCAATAACTTAATAAAACTGCAAAATGTTTACAGTCCCATTCTCTTTTCCAGCATGACATCACATTATGTAATTTACAAATCATTATATGTGTGATATAGGGCATTTCACTCATTTTCAAGAAAAAGGTGATAATTCTAAAGTAGAAGGTGGGATCCTGCAAAACCAGTTTACAAAACAAAGCCATATTTTACTTTCACTTTGACGTTTTCATTTTTGAAAACAAAGTAGCCAGAGAAAATGGCAATTACACAGCTAATTACTCCGGTTGCCCGGCTGCTGAGGAATGCTCTGGTGATATGAAGAAAATGTTAGGTGAAGTCAAGCAAAATCCTCTGGATTTTACATATATGTATACTGTAATATTAATTAATTATTTGATATCTATCAACATGATTTAGTGTCCTTGTTGACACTATATCTGATATAACTGAAATGCTGTTGAAAGTGGTGTTAAGCACCATAGACCAAACCTTTCTTAAATTATGAAAATATAATTAAAATTTCCAAATTGAAATAGAGGAAAAACCCCAAAGATACCCACTGGCTTCATCCGAGTATATAAAGTGCCAGGATGTCAGAATAAGATTTTGCATGTTACAATTCTACTCCTGTCAAAGACCAAAGTTCTGTCTCATCAGTTACAAATTTGTTGCGTGTTCATGTGACAGGAACTCTTGAATACTGGACCTTTTGAACTTTCTTATGCATCCAAAATATCCGTTTTATGGAGTTATAATGGAGCTTAATTCATTTTTGTACATATATAATACAGCACAATAATTGACACAATGTCAAGAAACTATATACAAATGTATGCTATAATCATTTTACAGAAAATACAAAGAGGACATGTCGATCACAGGGCCTTATTATTGACTATCTGGGTATCATTCAAATGATATGTTAAAATCCTATATATCCATGAATAAAAATGCATGGATAGAAGAGACATAAATGTACATTTTGTATATATTGTATATCCACAGGAACTTATCGACTATCCACGTATACGTGTGTTACTGTCTATATTGCATAACTTAATGATATGAACTAACATTTTAGACTAAGTGTAAGTTCAAACAGTGAATGGTGTCAAGGATATATTCTATATATTCTATATTGATGGTGTGCACTTGTAAAAAATGTGTTACGATTAACAGATTTTTAGTGGCACTTGACAACTTTATAACATCATACTTAAAGTGAAATTTTACGATTATAAGCTACTAAAAAGTCAAAATAAATAAGAAATCAGGAAAAAAAAATTAACAAAAAGGGGGGGGGGTCTTTCGACCTCTTCTTCTTCTTCTATTCGTATTAACCTCCAATCTAGGAGCACCAAAGCACCAAGAGTCTTTCGATTCTTGTAGAGTCAAAAGGAGTTTATTCCTCAGGTTTTTCGTTATAATCGCACGCTGTCAACATATATACAGTTTATGTTATATGTACATGTACATAATCCTCCTTCCCTCCTGATCAGCGAATTAAAAACACTTATAAAAACAGGATGTGCAAGGAGACCAACTTACTGTCATCTCAAACACATACATATATATACAAAACTAGAGGATACACAATGTATCAATATGATATCCCAACATTAAATATCCCTTATATGACTGATTCTTAATCAGTATAGAGTTCATTACCTATCCTATATTAATATTTCATTCTGTAATTTCAGACGTCTGACATATAACTGGTGACAAAGTTCTATTGAGTGTTGTATCGTCACAGTATATGTTTTCGTCTCATCCATTTTATTTTGATTTACACAGCCCACGTGTTATTTTTTACCTGTCTTCCGGTTTCTATTTCTAGATAGTAAACAGCGTGGCAACGTCACATCTGTCAAATATGTTTAAGATTGCTTTTAAAGACATAAGTACCAAAAATAGTGAACTTACCTACTGAACCATACTTTTTGTAATGCCAAAAAATTACTTCATTTATAAAGTAGCTGGAAAAAAATCCTGAAAGGCTACATAAAATTTAACTATGTCGTCTGCATCTCAGACACCTGCTCTACCTGTCGTGTGATTGTCATGGTGTCACTTATCGTACTTGTAAACAAAAGAGCTGACTGAAATGTGCCGGTTTCTTATATAAAATGCACGTCAACAGCAGTGCATTTTGGTTTCAGCACTAAAAAAACAACAAAAGTGAACACAATTTTGAAAGTGGTCATTTTCAAACATTCTGTTATTTTATTTAGATGTAGCATGATTTATAGATGGCCAGAACCATGAAATTTTAAAACCAGCCATTTCCGGATTTTAAATTTGTTTCCATCCCGTATATCGACCCTGTTTTTTTACTTTATACGAAAACATATGACGCCATTTTACTGACAGCAGACGTTGCCTGATAATCGAGAGTATATTAAAATTCAAGAATGGCTTTTCAAACAATCTTATGTACAAAGAAATATTTAACTAGCCATTCTTTGAAAATTCCAATCGTCATATGAATGAAGGGTTAACACTGTCAATCGCCAGATCGTAAAATCGATAATACGACGAAAACCCATAACACGAGGATAAGTCTGGTTATGGAATCAAGTTGTTTTTCATCAAAGAGTTCTCTATGTATGGAACAGTCCAATATAAATTTCAAAATTTGTTCTCTATTATTGAGCAGGTTGCTGTATTTGTCAATGCCAATGATATGGGACACTTCTTCCTTGATCATCACGACATCAGCCTCAGGTGACAGGACAGTCTTAGTAAGATGATGTGATGGAGGACCAATCACCAACGTGGCACCGACAGAGATGTAGAACGCTGCTTCTCTCGTCAACTTTAGAAACATAATTCAAAACATGCATTCAATCCAAAATTATTGAAGATGATAAGGTTACCTGAAAATGTTTACCTGGTTGAAAGAAGCACGTCAGAACAACATTCGGCTCACCTCGGGCTTCCTCAACCCATAGATCACTTGAATCCAAGTTTTTCGATTGGTCGATATAGTGTCCGACAGCATCGATCACCGCCAAGATATGTCCATCTACAGACTCACCCACACATGGAATCTTCTTTCTTAATTTATTGTTTTGGTAAATAAGTGTATTCACAATACTTATAGAGTAAAACAATGTTTACTGATTTATTTTCATGAAATCATTTCTTTAAAGTTCTAATATACATTTTTTTGTAGATCTGTTATGCCGTGAAACGAGGACAACGGCAGATAACTCCTACTTTCTTATGGATTTTAAATTCAAGATGTTTCACTTTCCGCGTATTTTGTGTAGAATTAGAAAATTCACAGTAATTAATTAACTTTTTTTTTTTATCAATTTTGAAAGTTTTGATCAATAAATAAGTCTTCCACACGATGCATGTTTTATACAGACCGTCGATATCGCAATCTGAATATACATTATATTCGAAATAAAAGAACTAGTAGTAATGCTTGAGTTGAAACTTAAGGCTATAGCTAAGCCACAGCCAGTTAAACAATCATTTCGGGATACATTAATTAAAGGAATTCGCATAGGAAACCAACTGAACAAGGAGACCTGACAGCGAAGGAAAGTCACTTATCGACATACATTTGTCTCAAGCCAGGCCATCGGAATTTCCAACGTCACATGTCAGTCGTTGTCACTTCTTGTTTAGTGTTCAGCGAGTTAAGGTTAGAGGTGGTTGTTCGCTTTGTCAATTGGTGGAATTGTTGACTTTAACTTACATTTATTTTCTTGATAACCATGGGGTAGAACAACTTATCCACTTTCCTACAAGAGAGGGAAACTCTCAGTGGAGCTGATTATTGCTATCTTGCCGGGTCAGTTCAATTATATCAAAAAGTATCAAAAAGTGCATACTTGCAATAGCAATTACAAGATGACACAGAAGACACACAGGGACTCGGTTAATGGACATATATTTTTTAATGATTTAAAAAAAATTAGTTTAGGTGTTTTTCCTATTTACTGTCTGTTTTTATTAAATCATTATCGCTAGCACCTAGATTTTCATGTTTACAGTCAATGTGCAATATACTATCCACATCCATATACTAAAAAAATGTGGATAGTATACAGGGGCGGATTTAGAGGGGGCGTGCGGGTCGTGCGCCCCCCCCCTAAAATTCGCAAAGCATAAGTTATACAACGTTAATTAAGCAGTTCAACAAACAACTTTTTGTAACTTCAAGATAAAAAGCTTGTGTTATTTTGACCACAATGAATCCTTATTATTACTGTGGCAGCAGTCTTATCTGAAACTGTTCAGAAGTCAAAATGAATAGTAATGATATTAGGAGTAAAGTTGGAATATCATTCTAAAAAGCTCTACCCATTGATAAATGATCAGTATATACTGTCCGTCCGGATAAAGCTTTTCGTTTCGCCGTTGGTTCATTCATTGAAAACGTATGATTCGTTCTTGTTTATAGACAAACAAAGGCGAATATGTTACCATTAATGCTGCATGAAGCGATTCTGATCATCTAATTCAATTACGTTAGCTCATCAGAAATCAACAAGTTCATGTATTGACAATTTTCGCTTTTGTTTGTCTATAAACAAGAGCGGTCGAATCATACGTTTTCAATGAATGAATCAAACGACGAAACGAAAAGCTCCATCCGGACAGGCAGTATTAACTAGAACCATCCGAAAGGACAAGCACCGAAAGTACAGACCAATTTGAAATGAGGAATGCCGGCTAAAGCTAAATCAATAGTTCTTTGAAGGGTTAAAATATCGTGATCGATCAGTCATGAGATGAACAATTCGCATCACGGTTGTTCAAAAAAGTTTTACTTTAGGTTCTTGTAATCTGACAAATAAGGGTAATAACAAAATTACCGAACACGGAGCAATCTTCCAAAGGGAAATTCAAAACTCATAAATCAATAAACAGACAAAATCAGTCAACAACCGGGAAACTGGAAAACCGCAATGGTCCTGACTTGGTACAGGCATTTCTAAAGAAATGGTGGATTGAATCAGATTTTACGGCGCCAACCTCTCGCTTCCATTACCGTTTAAAGGTTCCGGTTGTCACTAAAACAGCATTTATAACAATACTGGAAAAAAATAGGTAAAATAGTAGTCAAACAGTACTAAATTCAGTATCTAATATATCTCGTGAACAATCACCATCAACTATGAGTCCTTTGAAGTATTTTCATTACGACCGTAAATGTCAAAAGCATTTTTACGTCACACATTCACAAAAAAAAAATTTTGACATTGTAAACCACTTATACAAAATCCTTATCTTTATACATTTTCACTATATGAAAATGTATCTTTTACTATTGTATCTGCAGAGACAGAATATATTTCGACAAGATCTTGATATCGGAATATAAACTTTTTAAGAGATCGAATAAGGCGAATCTTTTTATAGCCCTGGCCCAGTAGCCTGTTTTTCAGACAAAGATGACGCTTCAAGAAATCAGAATAATTGCTACTGGCTCTTGCATAACGAATCAATTGCGAGATGTAAACACCATATACAGGAGAAGCTGGTATATTGCTGCACATATTAGGAAAATTTATGATTTTAAAATTGAAGTCGTCTCGTTTATGGACCCCATTGGAAATAAGCCATGCGGCTTTTATGGGCTATCCAGATTAGATATCAACACATTTTTAAGAATATATGATTTTAGTAAGTTATAACATGTATGATATTTTTATATTGTATTGTATTTTGAATTGCTTGTATGTTGATATTTGATCAAATAAAATCTATCTATCTATCTTTATCATAAATTTTAGTACTGAGTTGACCACTGTCGTCAAATTCGAGGTATAAGTCCAAAAATGATGCTGATGAAGATGTATCTGTGGTCTCTTTAATTTCCAGCTCTGGAGGATATATCAATGGAAGAAATTCTGCAAATCTAGAATTATTGATAGATAAAACGTCATCAATATACCTGTATGTGAAATTAAAGGCTCTAGCTTCATGAATCTTCTTATCTTTAACAAGTTTTTGAAGAAACTCCGACTCATATGAGTATAAAAATAAATCGGCTAGAAGAGGGGCACAATTCGTACCCATTGGTATGCCGACGACCTGCTCAAACAGTGTCCCTCCAAAGGAGACAAATATGTTATCGATGAGGAATTCCAGCATACTGATCACTTGTTCCTCAGAGTAGCATGTTTTACCTTTTTGAATTTTGTCAGAAAAATATGTGGAATTGTAACCTAACACAACAAATTTCGAGCCATCATTTCTATGACTGAAAGCTTTGTGGATTGTTTCTTTTAAGTGGGTTTTTAATTTGTCATGCGGTAGGGTGGTATATAGAGTTGAAAAATCAAAAGTTTTGATGGAGGATACTTGAGAGAAAGATCTTGATTTAAGGTTATCCAAAAGATCTTTCGAGTTTTTCAAAATCCACATGTGATTTATGCCACTACGCGAGTAAACAGTTTCACAATATTTCTGTTGTCCCTCTTTTACTGCAGACATTCTGTTAGGTGAATAGACAATTCTTTCGTCGAACAAGTTGATGATCCCGCTATGTACCTTTCTTTGTATGGTGTCTTATGGAGTTTAGGTATCCAATACAAATAGGGTATGTCCTCAGACTCTTTACCAGAGGGAATGTTTAAAGAGGTCATGAAGGATCTGTGGTTAGCTACGATTTCGTCTTTGTCGAACGAAGTTGGTTTGTATGTGGTATTACCAGAGGTGTTATTATTTATGCCTATTTCCCTGGTTAGGCATTCGTAGTAATATGATTTACATACAAACACGATGTTGTTGGAAGCCTTGTCCGCAGGAACGATAACATATTTGTCATGAAGAGAGGAAAGACACTTAACAGCTTCTTGGTCTTTAAATACAGACTTAGGTCGACTATTAACACAATTTTTGAGTTTGTGAATCCGACCTTGTACTAGAGACCTAATTGTTCTAACCCAGTCTGACAAGGACTCTAGCTGTTAACAATTATCCGACAAAATTAAGACTCAAAGTCAAGTTTTTTTGGTCTGATAACAATGGTGTGGTTGGCTAAAAATTGTCGTTTGGCCACCTGGCCCCCTACCAGGGCTCTGCCCTGGACCCGCTGGGGACCTTAAGCGGTCCCCAGAACCCTCGTCCACGCACGCCCCCCCTAACCACAAATCCTGGATCCGCCCCTGGTATATTGCACATTCTAACATGACGTCCTTCATTGGCTATATAACTAATACAATGATAAAACTCACGATATATTTTAATTCGCTCATGCGTATTGACGAACAAATTACAAACATCATTCCCAAGTGAATTTATGTATTCATAGAAATGCACGTATTGTTTTTACCTATATTTTTCCGGAATAAATACTTAAAACAACCATCAATGGACTTTGACTTTTGAAATTTAACATCTTCCGGTGAAGTCGTTTACAAGGAACGCTGATGACATTAAAAC
>MJUT01014669.1:0-31814 GCA_002080005.1 Gigantidas platifrons | reverse complement strand
CGTTTACAAGGAACGCTGATGACATTAAAACACATGGAACAACAAAAAACAAACCATACCGATTTATTTTACGATTTTGTGAGTATTTTATTGGTTTAAGTTGCTAAATTGAAAATACCATTAAATTGGAAAATATCAGTAACTTCATAGCATCACAGTCTATTTATACATAAAAGAAAAACAACTGTAAACATGAAGGTTAGTGAATTTTGGTATGAAATGCATTTCCATTACTGACCTCCACTTCAAAAAATAAGTTAGATTTTTCCTACTAGAATCGAAATAATTCATGGAAGCCAGAGTTTGAATCACGTTTTAAAATGGGTAACATTATTTTCGTTGCATTTTATCCCTCGCTATCGCTCGGGATAAAAAATTTACGAAAATAATGTTACCCATGTTAAAACTGTATACAAACTCTGGCTTCCATGAATTATTTCTTAATTGACTGTAAACTTAAAAATCTAGGTGCTAACGATAATGATTTAATAAAAACAGACAGTAAATAGGAAAAACACGTAAAATAATTTAAGAAAATCATTTAAAAAAATATGTCCATTAACCGAGTCTTTGTGAGAAGACACCGTTTATTTCACCCGTGATCATTACCTCAATGGCTACCAGGGGCGTAGCTACGTAAGGCCCGAGTAGGCACGTGCCTACACTCAAATTTGGCTTCTTTTTTTTTTTTAAATAAATAATGTCTGTACGCTCTGCATTCCAAGAATAACCTATTTGAGAATTCCGTACCAAATCGTACGGTAATGCTTTATAAGTACTACAAAAATTTCCACATTAACCCGTTACAGTGCGAAATCGAAAACCGGTTCTTTTCCGTATTTGATTTCAACGTTAACATTAACTTACGCTTAAGTCCGATAACTCTTAGTTACGAAGGAAGTCTTTTTGTAAACAATGGACCTACCACTAAAACCTTCGATTTTAAGTGGTTAAATTTTAGATTCCACTTACAAGCAAAATCATGGGAAATTTTTAACATTTTCCGGAGGTCGGATTCAGATTCTGCGATAAGAGCGACATCATCGGCGTACATCAGGGCATTTATTATTTTGGATAAAAGAGAGACTCCTATGTTCTCTTTTTCAAGCATATCTGAAAGGTCCTTCATCAAAATTGAGAATAGAGCAGGGGAGAGAATATATCCCTGTTTTACTCCAAAGTCTTGATCGAACCATTCAGATTCATACGATCCAAAAATTACTTTGTTCTCTACATTACTGTAAATTTCTTTTAAGAGACGCCATATTTTCCTCTATACCCCATTTTTCCATAATAATTATAAAAAAAAAGCCGTCACGCCAAACTCTATCAAATGCCTTCGATAGATCAAGGAAAGCTATATAAATTTTTAGTTTAGATGACTTTCTTTGGGAGCATATACCGTTTAACGTGAATGAGTGGTCCTCGGGACGTCTGTTTTTTCTAAAGGCACCTTGGCTTTCACCGAGTACATTTTTTATCCTCGAGGAAAGTCATAATAGTATTTTCCAGAATGCTTGCATAAACTTTGTACACGTTTGAGGTCAGGGTAGTACCTCTATAGTTATTTAGATCATAAATAGATGCGGACTTATGAATTGGAATAATGATACCTTTTTGCCAATCGGATGGGATCTGTTCAAGATTACTTACGGTTATGAACAGATTTGTAAGAGAGGTAATCATGATATCACCACCGAATTTTAGAAACTCGTTTGGAATTCCGTCAAGACCAACCGCTTTGCCAGATTTCAATGAAACTAGAGCTCGTTGAACAATATCGGCTTGTATATTCAGAGAAAACATATTTTTTGTCGAAATTTTATCGTTTTGTTCTTGAGAAATGAATTTTTTAACATAATTACTCCTTTGGTTCTTCAAACTCTTCTTACAGAAAAATTAGATACTGATAAAGACATTCATCTTAGACACATTACAATGATCTACACCTTCAAAACATTAATAGGGAAGAAATGCATCAGTTCAGTGGATTTTCAACAAAATCTTATGTATGATTAAAAAAATGAGGCATAAAACACATGCAAAATTAAGATAACAAACAGTACTTCTCAAGACCACTAGGGAAACAGCATGATTTGAGAAATGAATAAGGACTATACCTATTCTGAAAATACGTAAACAAGGTATTCTAGCACTCCAAATTTTAAAAGGGAAAACAAAGTACTTTCGACATAGACACGGCTTTAAACGGACAATTTTACAGTGCATTCATTGAAACTCAATACAAGGTAGATTTAACAAGAAAAACGTCAGATCCCTTTTGCAGCATTATGAAACATGTTGAAGAACACAACATCTTATGACAGCTAGCATACTATTACGGAACAACCATAGCAAAACAAAAATAGTAAGTATCCATCACACATTACTGGGCAACATCAATAAAAAAAAAGGACAACAAGTTGATACATTCATTCTCGATTTAGAAAGCATTTTCGATACAGTCCTATATGAACTTTTGAAATCGAAGTAACATCAATATGGGTTACACAACAAAAGCTTTCACTGGATTTAGCCATTCTTAACCCAATCATGAACAAAGTCAAGGATTTTATTGATTTAAAATCCAAAATCTGGATTGTCATCAAACACAATACAAAATAACAAACATTAATCATTATATGTATGTACATGTATATTTAAAGCCAAACATATATAAATAACACTGTATTTCTTTTTCTTCTTTTCTTTCAATTTGACTGAGGAGGTACATGTACAGGCTTACAGGCAGTTATCATTGTCCCTATCATAATATAAGTATATAATGTTTAATAAAACACATATTCTTAATATGTATGAATGTGTATTTTAATGATATATACAAAAATGTATGTGGAATAAATTAAGTTAATGAACATCTAAATTTGTACATCTCACTAATACATTTTATGCAACATTTACTGACATCATAATCATTACTACGAAATATAAGATGGAATTTTTCAGTGTGTGAAAGATTATAGAAAGAGGGTAAAATATCTGAAATTTTCTGATAAAATTTATTTCTCAACTCTTGGAGTTTGGTACATTTTATAGTGAAGTGGAATTCATCTTCCACTTCAAATGAACAATGCATAGTGGTGAATGGTTCCAAATCTAAAACATCACAGGTTCAGTACATAGTCTCACAAGGGAGGGTACTAGATCTGATTCTATTTTCTGTCTATTTTTAACGACATTTTTTGGGGAAAAAATAATAATATAAAATATCACACTCTTTGTAGATGTTAACTTCCGCGTAGAAACAACAATTCTTGTCAGTATGTCAGAAGAGATTTAATCAATTAAAAAATATCAATATAAGTAAAACAAGCTAACAAAATGACTTTTATTACACACGGATTCAGGATTTAAGTGGTATCGGACGTACGAGACTTAGTGTAAGGACAGACAACTCTGGGTAGAGATTAAAACGCAGAATTGTTTTTTATCCGTCAGTATGTGAGGCCATGTTTGTCAAAAAAATTCTAAGTACACATTTTATACCATAAAGAGCTCGCTGACGCTCGCATATGATATACGTATTTATTTCGCATTAAATCAATATACATATATACACAAAATGCATACAATTTAAACAATCAGTAAAATACACAAGGAATTTCAACAAGAAAAATAAATTAATGATCCCTTTTCATCAAATTTTAAAAAGGGAATATAATAGGTCTATAAACAAAGTGCATTTTCATATATTTTGATAAATATCGCTGTCTAACGTTTCTGGGTAATCTGTCGTATCTTCATTAACCCATTTTGAAAATCTTTCTGTATTTACATAGTTTGAACTTTTACCCTTTACTGGCTTAACAAAATGATCATAATTCTGGTCAATTTCACTATTACGCACACATTTCTTGTTTGCGACGTCATACATGCCATCGGTGACGTCGAAATGTAATGCCCCATAGTTTTGACTAGTCGTTGAATTTTCAGGACTAACCATAAAAGCTGTATGACTATATTCCGCTGATACTACAGAAGATCTGTTTGTTATAACATCTTTTTTATTGGATGGTTTATTTCTTTTGTTGACTTGTGCATACATTGCATCGCCATTGAATTCATTAAGTTTGATAGCTGTCCCTGTTCGTTGTTCTTGGTCCGGTCTCTGTATTGTACTGGAGCTGACCTTTATTGTTGGGTTTTGATATCTTAGCCTCCTTTGTGGACGAATTTGTCTGTTTGAATGAAATAAAATGAGAACAAAGTTATTGCAATTCGGTTGTTTCGAATCATTTCCATTCCGTCAAAATTTTGTTATTTTCGTCTGCCAGATCACGTGATTTCGATGGAACTGCTGGTCCTGAGCTTCCGGTGTCAATGTACACAACAAAAGCTCCAATCGATATTTGCCGTTTTAACGTTCGATTCTCAAGTTAAAAATATCTTAACATTTTCTGTACAAGACAGATATCAATTAAATTATTTTATTTGTATCAAAGACTTCAACGCAGAGACAAATAATTCTTTGAAATTAAATTTATTTTCTTTCTTTATTTGCGGCTGTCAGCATCATGAAAGGAAAACGATCTGCCTTTATGTATATATTTCTTATATAAGACAGATAGTGGGGTACCGAACACCAGTATTTATTCAGCGGTTTCCTTGGCGTCTCCATATTACAATTACTTATAATCTACCGCATCTACGACTATGATATGCTGACGTTGTCACAGTAATAGCGTAAACACCGGAAGTCGCCTGCCTATTTGTTCAGACGTCAAGACACGAAAAAGACGGAACGTGGTCGGAATTGACATGATTCGAAACAACCGAATTGTGATTATTTAAGTTAAAATTAGTCATTGTGTTTGAATTCTAGATGGCATATGGTTCAGGTTGTTGTTCAAAGTTACCAAAACTTTCTTTGGGTTTTAGTACCTAACGTTTTAATGTTTTAGCACACGTTATCATTAAAAGGTAAGTTGGTGGTCATGTATTTGTGTGTAAGGGGTATTAATTTGGCAAATTTCTATGATGTTTCTATTAATTTTGGAACTGTTCTGACGGTGTGGTATTTTTGCGTTTCATTTTATTCTGTGGGATAATTTCTCGGAAACTGTGAATTTTATCAGAAAATTGAACAAAAGAGTATGTTTTTGTCCATGTTAAAATTAAAATTCAATCATATCTTTAATATTTTTTTGTTTGAATGGATCTTCATGCCATAATCAGTATTGTGTCAGTGTCCGTGGCAATAATCTGGCATTTCCTATCTTTGTGAATGTATATACCACACATTCCTATCTGTGCACGTGATATCCAGTTCTTTTCACGTGAAACCTGTAACTTCGAGAAATATCAGGATTTCAGATCTGAAACATGCTTTTTACCATTTTTATGACAGACAGTTGATCTTGATCGGCTAATGCGAGGATACGAGAAATGTAAGTATGCATAAGAGATCGCTACAGAAAGTATATGGTCGTAAACATTAGTTGATCAATATTCAAATATATTTCGAATCCAAAATGACTTGGGTAATGATGACGACTCAATTACTTTCATCAGCGAGACAAGAGAAAGTAATTTTCTGAAACAACTGATCTCATCTCCATTTTTACTTTTGTGATAGTTGCTAATTATGTAAGCAACATGGTGTTCAACACTTTCGATAAATCGTTGTTTTGTTAGTTCCTCCTACATCGATTTGTGTAATGTCATAGCAACTTGTTATACACGAATTGTTGCTCAAGTGTCTATTTCGTATGTTTATTTAGGTTTCTATCAAGTTTTCCGTGGAAAACGTTCCTGTAGTCGGCTTGCTTTTTTTTTCTTTATTTTATGTTGCTTATTTGTTTTTTTTTATCTGTTTTTCTTTTTGTATCCAAATCATGTGTTTTCTCGAACATCTATTCGAACTAATGGATATTTTAGATATTTATATCTAGATATAGATTGTCATGTTAATAAGACAATCGAAGACGGGACTTTTAATAGTATATCGGCACTCGTGCGTCAATCCCCACAACCGACGTTAACTATGACCATGCAAACGTCACAAAATGTTTATACAGCCTCTGGAGAGAAAAGGTCTTTGATTTCCCTTTCTGTCTTTATATAGAGTTATGGGACTAAAAACTATCTCTTCTCACATGTCGATTTTGCTTTTGTATAAAGTGGCAATTATATATGACGATTCAAGTTTGGTGTGAGCTATTAAAATACATAATGTTTGCACAGTGCTTGGATTGAAGAAAGTTGATTGTAGATCATTCTAATATGACGTCTATAAAACGGCACATAAGATATTACTCAATATCTCTATATTTAGCGAAAGTGCGGTACACAACAAATCTGGCTGTTACATGTGACTCCCGCTGTGAAATTTTGTGAGTGAGCTGGCGGAGTTTCTACATACATAATTTCCTAAAAACACAGTGTTTAATCCTTATAATTCTTATTCTTGGACATCGTGTTTGTTTTCGACGCTAAATACTATTAAAGAAATACACAAGGAGAGCCCCATACAATACACATACGATTGTAAACTGAAAAAAATCCGCGAAATGTTATTGACGACTTTGGAACATAATCAACATGACGTCATTGGCATCATATGAAGACTTCCAGTTTGAAACGTAAAGACTAGACGTTAGTTGGCTTCGTGTACGCTTCAAGTTTGATACAATTTGACTAAAATAAGTTTTCAAGGTAAGCTTTTTAAAATATTGTTTTATTGTTTTAAAATATCTCGTTCAAAAACAAATAATTCAAAATCAATTCAAAATTTCCAAAGGAGGTAAATGGAACAGCCACCAAATGCCGTGTGCATACAGTTCACGAAAGGTTAAAAATTACCGTATTTGTCCTATTAGAATCGAAATAATTCATAGCAGGCATAGAGTTTCGCAAATGTACACATGGGCTGGGCCTTTATATTCTTAGATTTTACCTCTCGCTATCGCTCGGGGTAAAATTAGATTATAAAGGCCCAGCCCATGTGTAAATTTGCACAACTCTATGCCTGCCATGAATTATTTCTTAATTTGCTACCGTAGATTAGTGAGACTGGTTTGTCAGGTTGTGCTATGATTAGACGGGTGTATCAAGCGATCAAAGCTCATATCTTTATTCTTATTGTAAAATAAATGTTGTATTTGTTTATACATTCACAAATCAGTGCTTCTGGTTTTGCCGACGCTCTCCATTAGTCACTGTCTTTTAATTGATGTATGGTGGTTATTTTCCTTTGAAATGTATGTAATAAGATGGATACATATTTTTCACACTTTTAAATTATTTGGGAGTTTATTCCAGAAATGCGCCTGAGGGAGGTTATTCCAGAAATGCGCCTGAAGGAGTTTATTCCAGAAACGCGCCTGAAGGAGTTTATTCCAGAAACTCGCCTGAAGTAGTTTATTCCAGAAACGCGCCTGAAGGAGTTTATTCCAGAAACGCGCCTGAGTGAGGTTATTCCAGAAACGCGCCTGAAGGAGTTTATTCCAGAGATGCGCCTGAGGGAGTTTATTCCAGAAACGCGCCTGAAGGAATTTATTCCAGAAACTCGCCTGAAGGAGTTTATTCCATAAACGCACCTGAAGGAGTTTATCCCAGAAACTCACATGAAGGAGTTTATTCCAGAAACGCACCTGAAGGAGTTTATTCCAGAAATGCGCCTGGAGGAGTTTATTCCAGAAACGCGCCGTGCACACTAAATTAGATATCTATGTTATTATTTTATTTTCATCATATTCTCCTTACCTTTTGTGCACGAACAAAACGAGTAGACCGACAACTGCAATCACAGCTATGCAACCAATAATGATACCAGCCACTGTTCCTCCTAAAATATATTGATTAAATCAAATTACTGCTTGTGGTATTTCACTGTTGTAATGCAACTCAACAAACGTTTTCTGTAAAACTATAATTGTTTTCCTTATGTGAGGAGTAGGTAGAGACTACCAATATAGAAAAAAAAACGTTACAGAAACCAACGGGAAGTCAAGAATGGACAATCCAGTGAAACTAGCAACATTGGACACACAAGGCACAGGACGAAGACAAAAAACGTTACAGAAACCAACGGGAAGTCAAGAATGGAAAATCCAGTGAAACTAGCAACATTGGACACACAAGGCACAGGACGAAGACAATAAACGTTAGAGAAACCAACGGGAAGTCAAGAATGGACAATCCAGCGAAACTAGCAACATTGGACACACAAGGCACTGGACGAAGACAATCAACGTTAGAGAAACCAAAGGGAAGTCAGGAATGGACAATCCAGCGAACCTAGCAACATTGGACACACAAGGCACAGGACGAAGACAATAAACGTTAGAGAAACCAACGGGAAGTCAAGAATGGACAATCCAGTGAAACTAGCAACATTAGACACACAAGGCACAGGACGAAGACAATAAACGTTAGAGAAACCAACGGGAAGTCTAGAATGGACAATCCAGTGAAACTAGCAACATTGGACACACAAGGCACAGGACAAAGACAATAAACGTTAGAGAAATCAACATGAAGTCAAGAATGGACAATCCAGTGAAACTAGCAACATTGGACACACAAGGCACATGACGAAGACAATAAACGTTAGAGAAACCAACGGGAAGTCAAGAATGGACAATCCAGTGAAACTAGCAACATTGGACACACAAGGAACAGGACGAAGACAATAAACGCTAGAGAAACCAACGGGAAGTCAAGAATGGACAATCCAGTGAAACTAGCAACATTGGACACACAAGGCACAGGACGAAGACAATAAACGTTAGAGAAACCAAAGGGAAGTCAAGAATGGACGATCCAGTGAAACTAGCAACATTGTACACA
This sequence comes from Gigantidas platifrons, assembly GCA_002080005.1. Classification (NCBI taxonomy): domain Eukaryota; kingdom Metazoa; phylum Mollusca; class Bivalvia; order Mytilida; family Modiolidae; genus Gigantidas; species Gigantidas platifrons. Next base: position 23,003 of record MJUT01014669.1, on the reverse strand, counting down.
CAAGGAACAGGACGAAGACAATAAACGTTAGAGAAAACAACGGGAAGTCAAGAATGGACAATCCAGTGAAACTAACAACATTGGACACACAAGGAACAGGACGAAGACAATAAACGTTAGAGAAACCAACGGGAAGTCAAGAATGGACAATCCAATGAAACTAGCAACATTGGACACACAAGGCACAGGACGAAAACAATAAACGTTAGAGAAACCAATGGGAAGTCAAGAATGGACGATCCAGTGAAACTAGCAACATTTGACACACAAGGCACTGGACGAAGACAATAAACGTTAGAGAAAACAACGGGAAGTCAAGAATGGACAATCCAGTGAAACTAGCAACATTGGACACACAAGGCACAGGACGAAGACAATAAACGTAAGAGAAAGCAAAGGGAAGTCAAGAATGGACAATCCAGTGAAACTAGCAACACACAAGGCACAGTACGAAGACAATAAACGTTAGAGAAACCAATGGAAAGTCAAGAATGGACAATCCAGTGAAACTAGCAACATTGGACACACAAGGCACAGGACGAAGACAATAAACGTTAGAGAAACCAAAGGGAAGTCAAGAATGGACAATCCAGTGAAACTAGCAACATTGGACACACAAGGAACAGGACGAAGACAATAAACGTTAGAGAAACCAACGGGAAGTCAAGAATGGACAATCCAGCGAAACTAGCAACATTGGACACACAAGGCACTGGACGAAGACAATAAACGTTAGAGAAACCAAAGGGAAAGTCAAGAATTGACAATCCAGTGAAACTAGCAACATTGGACACACAAGGCACTGGACGAAGACAATAAACGTTAGAGAAACCAAAGGGAAGTCAAGAATGGACAATCCAGCGAAACTAGCAACATTGGACACACAAGGCACAGGACGAAGACAATAAACGTTAGAGAAAACAACGGGAAGTCAAGAATGGACAATCCAGTGAAACTAGCAACATTGGACACACAAGGCACTGGACGAAGACAAAAAACGTTAGAGAAACCAAAGGGAAGTCAAGAATGGACAATCCAGTGAAACTAGCAACACACAAGGCACAGGACGAAGACAATACACGTTAGAGAAACCAATGGGAAGTCAAGAATGGACAATCCAGTGAAACTAGCAACATTGGACACACAAGGCACAGGACGAAGACAAAATAAAACACAACACAGAAAACTATTCTTAAAAAGATAATCTATTTACTCTTAGCCTTTAATTGTCTAAAGACATCCATTTTAGGATTCTTTTGTGAAATGTTGTGAACTTTATTGTGATCTGTGTTACAAATGTCCACGGATATATTTCTTAAAAATGTCTTGCATATGTATATTCTGAAGAAATAAATAGGGATTTAGTCTTTACAGGTATCCATCGTTACATAGGTTTGCCAAAAAATCAATAAAATGAAGAAGAAGAAGAAGAAGGCGATGAACGACGAAATTGCTTTGTCATGAATAGTAAGGTTCATAAGAATTTTGGGAACTAGTTATATGTATTTAAAGTTATATTCTTGAATTTTAGGTTACAGTTCGTTATCTTATTTAGACAATGACATGAACAACAATGCATTCTGAGCCTTTTATTAGGACTAAATCTAAGGTAAAGATTACCTGAAGCTGAACCACCAGAACTGGATTCACCTTTTTTTATGTTCACCATTTGTATTTCTCTTGTAATTATCTCGGATTCAACTAAAAAACAATGAAAATATCTTTAATAACTCCTCAAAAACAAAACAACAATCAACATGGAAACAGTAGGTGATATCAGCAGTTAATGCTCATAAAAGCTTCATACTACGGTTCATGGCTGGTATTTAATGCTCACTAGCTCATTAAACCTTCATACTACGGTTCATGGCTGGTATTTAATGCTCACTAGCTCATTAAACCTTCATACTATGGTTCACGGCTGGTATTTAATGATCACTAGCTCATTAAACCTTCATACTATGGTTCACGGCTGGTATTTGCATTGCATGCAGAAGAACTCATTATATTGCATTTCAAGATATCTTCTATTATAACATAATTGTAATTTCAAAGACATGAAAATGAATGTTCACTGTTAAACGAAAATATTGGTTTATAAATGCAAATAATTATCTCCCTGCAACGAGTGCAATAAAAACGTAGATATCAAATTTAGTGCCCACGACACGTTTCTAGAATAATCTTCATTAGGTACGCTCAAAACCGAAAGACTAGAAAGCCAAATAATCTAAAGTGTTTGGAACAATAAATACAACGACTGTCTTTATTATTTAATACAACGAAATAATCCATCTTCATGCTATTATGAAACAAATGGTTACTGAAAGATGAAGAAGCTTCATTTATCTTTGATTTATTAGTCTTTGAATATCAAATTGATTTTAGTATCTCAATTCAGTTCATCGTGATAACCTCTTACCTGAGTGAGTAATTGTTGTTTAAAACAAAGTACATAATTTTCCTCTATATTATAAGCGAGAACAAGTTACTTTTTAATGAGATGAGGATGGCGTTTATGTTGTATAAAACAACATGAAGAGATTGTTAGTGCTAGGTTCACTGCTACAACACTCCATGATGATGGCGTTTATGTTGTATAAAACAACATGAAGAGATTGTTAGTGCTAGGTTCACTGCTACAACACTCCATGATGATGGCGTTTATGTTGTATAAAACAACATGAAGAGATTGTTAGTGCTAGGTTCACTGCTACAACACTCCATATGTATGTATTTCGCATTACTTGGTAACATTATCATTTCTCAGAGCCAATCAGTCTTGCACTTGCTCTTTAATGTTTTTTATTTAGAGAAAAACAGAAAATACAGTCAATATTATCAATATCAATATTACTTGTATATACTTTGGTTTACTAAATAGGGGGACAGAACATGATCTTCCACAATCGATGTGAGCACGCTTAGCTTACACCAGAATGTGTAATTAGACAATATAGGTATGGTGTCTTTTTATATCAGATTTATTTGGACGAAGCTAAGAAACAGGGATACTGCGAGGCTCTTCCGAGCAGCCCCCCTGTGTCGTGCCGAATACAAATAAATCTCATATAAAAAGACACCATACTTATATTGATTTTATACAGCAATACTATATTTTTCTCTCACTGTTTTCTATATAAAAAAAAATAAAATTCGTATTCCCCGTCATGGGCCCCATTTAAAAAATGCTTTATACAGGACATTGTCCAGTATAAAGCAAAAGTTCCAAAAAGGGGCGTGGCCTAAATGCTTTATACAGGACATTGTCCAGTATAAAGCAACAGTTTATACGATTCCCTTTATCAATGCTGTAAAGTTACCAATTGCAGTATAAATCTTTTTAGCATTACAATGTATATGTTCCAGACCATACGCGTTTATGATATAATGTTAGTATTGAAAAAACCCATATGGTCTAAATACCCGTATGGTCCAGCTCGTACTAGACCGCATGAGTATATTCATACGGTCGGACCGTACGCGTATGGTCGGACCGTACGAGTACACTCATACGGTCCGGACCATACGCGTACGGTCCAAATACGCGTATGGTCTGGAACATATATAAATATTCTGCCTTCCCTTCCAGAGTTCAACCCCTGTTTTTTGTGGGGTTCATGTTACTCAATCTGTAGTTTTCTATGTAGGGTTTTGTGGGTCATTGTTTGTCTGTCCTTCTTCTTTTGGTCATTATATTGTCTGTCATTAGATTTACCACATCGGATTAACCTTTTGGTCATTATATTGTCTGCCATTCGATTTACCACATCGGATTAACCTTTTGGTCATTATATTGTCTGTCATTAGATTTACCACATCGGATTAACCTTTTGGTATCATCAAACTCTTCTTAAAATAGTTTGCGCCTGATTTTATTTGACAAATAACCTGTATCACTCGTTGTTGTTTCCTTTCTTGTTGGTGGTTGTCCTTGGCGTGGTCCCTGGTCTACTGGTGTGTGACGAGGTTGTTGTGGTGGTGGCACTAGATGAGGAATTATGTCTAAAATAAAAATACATATAATATTACAACTGGTTACTAAAATGACTGGTATTTTTTGTTTTTATTTTACCAGTTTTTGTGAATTGTCTTTTAAGATTGATTGATTGATTGATTGATTGATTGATTGATTGATTGATTGATTGATTGATTCCCAGTTGCAAATATTTTATGCATATTCAGTGTCCGAACCATTTCAACAAGACATAATTAAAAGTAAACAGGGAAACTGTCTGTAAAAAATGTTTTATGAAAAAGAGACAAATAAGGCTGATTTGCATTTTTTTTAAAATAAATAATAAATCAAATTAGTACTTAGATAAATTTGCTATTTGAGAAATGGAATTAATCGTGACTTAATTTCAGCAATTTCAATAGTATTGAGACGATTGTAATATTTATATGTGCTGTGACTGTATCATGTGAAAATTATCCTATGCAGTGTATTATTTCAAATGCTGATTTAGATTGCTGTCAAATTAATTTATATATGCATGCCAATACCACACGCTTAACAGAAAAGTTTGGAGATATCGTAGGGTTAAATGGAAGTCGTAAATCTACGAACAGACTATACAATGGCCAAAAGATAAATGTAAAAGGACAATAATCTGCAAAACACTACACAGAAAACTAACGATCGAGCAACACGAACCACACTAAAAGCCAGGGTGAACTCATGTGCTCCGGAAGGGTAGGCAGTTACTGCTCCATATGTGACACCGTCTTGTTATTCTTAAATATATAACTACTAGGTATCCTTCGTGTAGTAGCTTCATTGTTAGCAGAGACCCTCTATCAAGGAAATCATGATAGGAACTAAAAGCTCTGGAATATCGGATAAACTGAGAGATTTATGCTCCATATGTAGGTTATGCTGGAATGTTGATAGTTCATGGGAAAATTGAAATTATCTCGTTTGTCATAAAGTTTCGTTCTTAATTTTCCCTGACTTACAAGTTCGAGGTGTATCTGAAGGTATGAAACAGATCTAGCTGTATTTAGGGTATCCATTATTTCAAGCTCAATCTTAATCACAGGTATAATGATTGCCCTTAGCTTTATCTTACATAGTCTGATACTCGTGACCCCTCGGATGTATTGCTGTTATTAAAGGGGTTAGGTAGCGACTGAATCAAAGTTTTTAATAGGTGACAAGAAACTCCAAGGTAAAGAGGCATAGCATCGATTGAAAACGTATCTTAACTTGGAATTTGGCATCATACAAAACCACTGAACTGATGGAACTCTCGGGACTAATAGTCTACAAACAGAGGTGTCTACCCAGTGACAGTAATTAAATATCTAGTGCTATGTGTTTATGGTATAACCACCAGGAAAGAAAGTTTATATATTTACGGGGTGTGGGTTCATTTCCAAGTACAGTGTATATATACTTACCACATCTTGGTATGTTACAGTATCTCCATCCACGGTTCCATTGTAAATAACACCATAGTCCTTTAGGATCATGATCTGGGTTTCTACAATAATTGACATGTTCTGGACCAAGTGGATATTTTAGACCAATCCGATCCCACCTTCCACAAGGTAAGCCATTGTCAGTCCTGTTGACATTACCAGTGTAAATTACTTTCCCATTTCTCTCTGTGATATAACAGTTGTCTATGTGATAAAGCAAATCAGATTTAGTATAACTTCTATTTTGTTACAAGAAAATAGATCAAATAACATTTTTGTTGTATGTTTAACCACCAACTGTATACATTTCTAAAACGGTGAGCATGTTCTCCTCAAACTAAAGACTATAAAATTGTTATTTGTTGCTGCTCCGCTAAGCAAGAAGCATCCAGGAGAAAGAGTAGAATGGTTTGCTCGAAATCAGGATAATGTGTCCGAGTGGAGTGAGCTGTCTACCATCGGGATATTGTTACAGTGAGCTAGCACTATGTAAATCAAACTAAGCGTGTTGGTCTAGTACAACGAGAACATCATTATCATCTCATATAGAATGTTACTTGTTCTCGCCATGATTTAGCTGAAAGATTGCTCATTTAACATTAAACAACAATCACTCACTATAGATTTTTAGTTGGTCTGAAATCTTATTCAACAAGGTGCGTTCATGACTGTGATCGCATATAGTTGTATTTACATCACTTATGCACTCTGTGCCAATCAGTACTAATGTTGCGACCTCAAGTTTGTCAATGACTTTTAGCAGGTCGATCGTTTCCTCTGGATGGTTCCCAATCGCTGAAGCTATGCGCCAAAATATAATGGAAATATTGTCCATGTGTGTAATTGGAGGGCGCGTATTGTGCGTGCACCTTAGATACAAAGTATCTGCAATACAATATTTAATTAAAAAAATTCAATCAGAATACTAGTAATGGTAGCAATTCTTCAAATCTCTGGAGATTACATTTGCGAATCCCCCTCTCTGGTATCCCCTTCGGGAGCTCTGGTCTTCACCCGCTTGGTGCTTGATCAGCCCATAGACCCCTCTCCTTGATCTCACGCTTCCATTAACGCCAAAACGTGGATTCGCGCCTGTTGTTAAAGTTGCGTTAAGCAGCCAAAATCAGTTAAATGGTACCAACAGACAAATACATGTCCAATGCATTTTCACACGCGAAACATATAATTTTTAGATGAGAATCTGGTGATAAATTTGATAATAAAAGTAGCCGTATGTTTCCAATTAAATTACCAAATTTGGTGGGATTCTCTGGGAAATTTTTTTTTTTATATAAAATTTTAAGTAGCAGCTATACAGTAAAAATACAGTGTCCCTTTGCAAATGTTCTCACGATATTGGATGTTTTCTGCATGAAGATGCATGAAAACGGTTATTTGTCGGGTATTTTTTTCTTTCTGTTTCAAGACTTTTTTGCTTAAAAAAGCAAGGTATGTGTATTTGTTATGTCAAGAATTGTTTTTATGTCTTGTAAAGTGTCCATTACTGCTTTGTGAACTACGTTACCGCCGTTGAAAATGGGTTTTCCTAACCAGTATTGGTGTGTGCATATAAGACGAAAGGCCTAAATGAAAAGAATTAAACCCCTTAAAACGAAAATGCAACACAAAGTGCAATATAACATACAATTTCACATAGGTAAACCAAGTAATGTGGGCAAACAAAATAATTTTTTAAGAGCGTGAACTACGTGTCTCATATTACTGATATTTCGATCACAAGAATAATAAAATCATCCCTGTGACAGAAGAATGTTTATGTCCCGATCATTAGTACATAAAAATATTCTTGTTATCTCATGCTTTTAACAAGATAAGTATTTACCGATTTAAAAGGGGAATTACATTACGTGAACTACGTTACTATGACAAATAAAAATTTACTATTATTCATAAAATATTCTTAAAATCTTTTCTGTAGCACTGTTTTTCTACTAGAAATATCCGTTGCAGACGAATGTTAGTTGGAAATTGCATTTATTTTGATATTTAAGTGAACTATTAAAGCCAGTGCGTTTTGGGGTAAGCATTTTAAATACCACGATTGGTATCTTAATAATGGTGTGTATGATAAGGATGAATGAAAATAAAAGAGAATATACATCTCCCAAATTATAAATAGAAAATCAAGAACTGTCGTATTGAAAGTACTATCGATTTACTCAGTTACTCACACGAATACACATAACGTAATTCACATATGGTAACGTAGTTCACCAGATACATATATGAACTTACTCGTATTCACTTTTGTAAATTAAACTACATGTTTAGAATATGACAGTGAATTAACTACAAAATATTAAGCTTCGTCGAATGCAGAAGAGTTTTTAGTGGGGAAAAGCAATAAATCAGTCCGTTTTTATGAAATGAAAGCACCGGGGCTTTCTTTACAAACATGCTGAATTTCATAATTTGCATGAGTTACTATTGTAAATAATAAATGGAACTCCATACTTACATATGGTGAAGTTAAAATGTACCCCACTTCCACGTGTAGAAAAATAACAACACTGACCTAAAGATTGCACCATACATTCCGTTGATTATTTAATTAATACCAGTAACGTATTTCACTGAATATATATTTTTTTTTTTTTTACTTTTATGCAATGTTCAATTATAAGAATAACGCTTAATTCCATGCAGGGTTTTGCAATATATCTATTTATTTAATTATTTATGAAATTGGAAGAATACACTATCATGTTAGCAGTATATATCCGTCTATAAGAACACATATATACACAACATCTTTTTATATAGGTTTCTCATTTCTAACATGATATGTTAGAATAAAGTAAAAGTGGGGAGCATTGTCATGAAATATCATTAAGTTTTTACTGAAAATGTTGTTTATATGTTGAATCTTCATTATTCTTTGAAGAGGAGACAAAAATCTTACCTTTTTGTAAACTATTTGATCTATGTGAAATACGTTACCGTTCAACTTGGGTCTAGGGTGGACTAAATTAATTATCTTTTTGTGTTTATTCAGCAATTTCTACATGTCTATAAACCTTAAACATTCTAAGTTTTTCACTAGAATTGCATATTAGTTTATTTGTTGGTTTACTTTGAAATGATAAAAGTTTCATTTGCATGCAAGTCAACATCATTTTTTTCAATCAAATTAAACTACGATTTTGCATAATTACTATCTATTTAAGGCAGTTGTTTAAAGTTCCAAGCTTTGAAACTACATTTTCCTCTTATCAGAAAGTGTAGGTGTTATTCTCTCACTTCTATTTCATATACTGCGAAAAACGTAAATTTCACGTGAACTCCGTTACTTTTTATAGTAATTTTCCAAGAGCTGAAATAATTTTCTATGCTTAGGTATCAAAATCGATCACTGAAAATAAAAACAAATGTGTTTTTGTAGTTCAAAATTCAGTGTTATTGTCTTTGTAAAAATTATTATTTACAATTCATCAGTTATGCATCTTAATCCGTCATTTTTATTACTTAAAATTTTCAGAACCTTATTTAAAGTTTGTCAAATAAAAGCTAGGAAGATCAATATAGAGTATTAGGTCTGGACATTTATGACGAATTTCGATTTATGTAGTCATATAGTTCTTTCAAAATGACCTTTTTCATAGGATTTATTGCTCCATTTGGTAGTTCTGGAAATATAAATCATAGGATGTTGTATGTAACGTATTGATTGATTGATTGATTGATTGATTGATTGATTGATGTCCAGCGAGCAATTTTTCAGCTATGTTCAGGACGAGAATAATTTAAATGCCACGGAACTCGAAACAAGGAAATGTGATGGGTAGGGACGGAGAATTTTGCCAGTGCAACAGGTCTCCTATGGACCACTCATCATGGGCATAATGCTCATGATGAGCTGTTACACTGGGTTCTTTAACGTGCGAAGAGGGAAGCAATCTCTCAACACGGGACCTCGGTTTTATTTACGTCTCATCCGAAGGACGGGTTGGTTGTCAATTTATACATCCCGCACAACCGACGGACGCCCCTTCAAGCCGAAGAAGCTCTCGGTTCCATTTCTATACCCCGGGGTTTAATGTTTTAATGGAGATTTTGGTCTCAGTGAAAACGGATTTTTTAAAGATTTCATATCTAACTGATTTTGACTGAGATGCACTATAGAAGGGGCTAAATGGTACTCGTACAATTTAGCCCCTCCTGTGGTGTATCTACACATAACCAACCATTTTTCATTTGGTAACTAAAACAAAAACAAGCCTTTGTTCTTTTCTCCTTTCATTTAGTGGCTTCCAACCGAGTTCTTTCATCATTGCGGTGACGCTACTGGTTCGTCTGTAGTCACTATAGATGAATCTGGCTGCCCTGCGCTGTACATTCTCTATGCGGTCAATGTCCGTTTGTAGGTGTGGGTCCCATACTGTACTTGAATAGTCGAACAGCGAGCACACTAAGGAGATATAGGCTGTTTCTCTGAATTTTCGGTTGCAATGTTTTTTTTAGGTCCCTTCTGATGAATCCAAGGGTGGAATTGGCTTTATTGCAGGTTTTATTGATATATGTTGACCATTTTAAGTTTTCACTGATGATAATACCAAGGTACGGATTTTTCTGCACATGTAAGGTAGAATATTAAGTGATTGAAGTTCAGTTGCCTGTAGCACCAAATAATGGGGATCGCCATTCTTCCTCTTCTTCTTTTCTTGGAATTCCCACCTATATATTTCAGTGCACCCTCAATTAATAATCGAGGTATTTTATCACTGTGTAGCATCACCACCGGATATAGGTACCCTCGAAGCGGGTGGAAAAACAGACGTGAAGTCAGGTAAGGTCAAATTCTTCTTATTTTCATTATATTCTGACGATTTGAAGAGAGAGAAAGCCAATTATGGATCATAATCAGCCTTAAATAGTAGCTACGTTATTAGGAATCAATATCACAAAACTTTACTTGTCAGAAAAACGTAGAATATAATGAAAATAAGAAAAAAAATTGACCTTACCTGACTTCACGAGGTCCCTATATCCGGTGGTGATGCTACACAGTGTTTATGGTTTCCTTACGTATTTACAAGAAATTGGTTTAAAAGGTAAAAAAGGAAAATCAAACAATTATTCTAGCCACTTCTGGCTTTGTGCATTGCCCCTAATAGCCTTGAGTGGCATATATGAATACTGTATAACAGTTCTCTACTGAAAATTTCTGTATCTTTACGGAGGACTTCATAATGTGGGTTGACACCAATGATTCCACTGCAGTCCACAACCAGTTGGAGGAATATGGACAAATTGCTGACATCAACATCTAATTTTGAGGATTGAACAGTATCTATAATTTTTTACAGGAATTTCTTCCTGACTGGTTCTTCTTCTTCTTTAAGGTTTCCAGTATTCCATCTGTATATGTAGATGATTAATTACTGGTGCATGCGTGGCCTATTTACATCAAAACTTAAGTTAAATAATAATGTATATACATGGGAACAGTGCAAGTAACAGACTAGAGTGATTAAAACTATGTACAGGAGATGAGGCTAGTTTAGTTGAAAAGTGGAGAGAACAGCAGGTGTGAGCTGTTCTCTAAAGATGTGTACTGTTGGTGAATGTACGACTGTATCTGAGAGGAGATTCCATTGAGTTATAGTGTATGGGAAGAAAGAGAATCTGTACGAGTCTTTAGACGTGTAGATGTGTCGGAAGGTGAGGGTGTGATGTTTCCTAGTTCTAGAGTCTGATGGAATGAGAACTGCGTTAGATGGAATTGCGACAAGTTGATGTGTGATCTTATACATCATGACTAGGCGAAAATGTTGTCTATTCTCTGGACCTTCTTTGCAGAGTAGGCATGTTGAGTCTACACTCATGCTGGTTAAATTTTGCTCGATTGGATTGTAATGTATAGGTGCCGTTTAATAATCATGCCTTGATTGCAGCCTTTTCTACATCTATTGGATTTGGTCTTACTGTTTTCCATACTGGGTGGTGTTTAGATCATAAATGGCAATTTGTCTATAGGCTATTTTGTTGTCCATGGTATTATGATCTCGGATAATTTGTCCGAATAAGGACAGCATACGTTTATCTATAGTGGCTTGTATTGGTTCTGCTCCAAGCAGTAGATAAACCACAGCATTCGAACATCTGCTTGGCAACCATCGTAGCTGTTTGAGTCGGTCCGTAGAAATACCACAAAGGACCTTCTTAGTGCACTAAGAAGTCAAATAGTGCACTAAGGAGGTTAAAGAGGAGAGATAGCAATACAAAGCACATAAATTGTTGAAATAAAAACTATGTTTATGCTAAATTCAAAATTTCGATACAATTGATTTAATAATAATGAAGTTATAGACTGCTTTGTCGGCACGTGCCAAGGTGACTTTTGTTAATTACTTGTAATCACTTGTGTAATGAGTTCAATCAACCAGAACTATGTTATTTGATCTTTACTAATTGAAAGTGAAATATAAACATATAAGCGTGGTATATTTCCTTTAAATAGAATTTTTGAAGGTATGGTTTCTTTTATTTTACAGATCACTGAAGGAGAATCTATATGTACACCACATCGTGATATGGATTTGCTCAGTTTAACCAAGATGATTTGTATATGCAAAATTAGATCTCCGCTCTTGCTCCCTATTACTATCGGTTGTTTTGTAGTCGCCGCGGGGTGGGGGTTGTTCAATGGGGGCTTCCACGCGGCGACTACAAAACATCCGATAGCAAATAAGGTGCAAGTGCGGAGATCTAATTAGATTTATGCTACATTATAGATATAGTATATAAATGTGTTTTATTACTCTCATATGCAGCCACAATATGAAATATAAGACGTAATTGTAGAGTGTGTGTAGAATTCTTTTCAGACCTTTTAAATTTCTGACTGCATATTGAATAGTACGTTTAAGTTGCAAGTGTAATAAATATCATAGAGTATAGGCAATGTATTTAAAATTCCGATATTCATAAGCAGAGACATAAAAACTATTTTATATGTCCCCGTTCTATATAGAATTAGATGTCTGTTTTATCTGTATTTATTTATTTTTGTCGGATACACTTACATTTCTAGTGTATCAACAGAAATATTTTTTTAAAATATAACAAACACCTAAATAAATTTCAATAAGATTGAAAAGCATAATCATGGTTCGTCCCAGGTTCATCATGAATTTTTCTGGTTTGAAATAAAAAAAAAACAAATATTTACGTCAATTACAATTTTCTTCCACTTTTTCGTCAGATGTTTCCTGCTATAACCATTGTGTTTTATATAAAGATTTCTTGTTATTTTCATAGACCAAAGACAACCAACCCGATAAGTGGGTCGATGGACATGACTTTAATTTTTAAAAAAACAATATTGTGGCCGACCTTTCAATAGGTAATGGCTCACACAAGAATACAATCAATATTCAAAATCAATATAAAACAATAACAAATAATGTTTATCTTCAATTCAGTTTAAATATCCCTAGTTCACTTTCTGAAGAATTCATTAGATAAAATTAACAGTTCTATCTAAAGTCTCAATAAACTGGATATTAATTAACTGTTCAATAAAGTAAAACAAAGTATTGGCAATCAGTCATTTTTTCGGAAGCTAAGTAAACCTTACAGATTCCGGGAGAAAACGGTAATCTGCAAGACTAGCCTCATTTGCAAAATTCTGCAATCATCTGCCGAGTAAGCGTCATTCGCAGAACTTTACTTCCATCTAGGACATCAATATACTTTCCCAATTAAAGCCATGCCGATATAGAACATCTCATGAGGTACTCTGAAATACATGAAAATACAACAGCAGAATCTATTCTAAAAACACTAACATATACATATTCTAAAAAATAACTAACATATAGCAAACTAATAATAAACCAAGATACCTAACCAATTACATAGCAAACTTAACAATACGTGCCCCTATCTGAACAACACAATGTAAATGACAATCAAAATGAAACTGTGAATATGCATGTATGTATGAGCATGAATGAGAAATGTTGGGGTGGTTGGATGGGATTCATGAAAATTTTTCCACACCCTTCTTGTTCATCAACCATCACAAAAAGAACATGTCCTGTGCATGCGCATGCGCATATTCAATTATGAATCCAATAACTACAATCTTTGCTCCTTTTAATAACTTGACTTATCCTTCATGAGGATAAGTCTTGTTAAGCAATTGTTTCATGTTATGCTTTAAACAGTGTTATTATATATAATTCCTGTTCGCCCAACTATCTGTGTCAATTACATTTTATTTCTACGAGACGGGGAGAAAGTGGAACTATTATATATAATACACTGCTGTCATGTTATTGTTATACGCTTTGTAAATGCATTTTATTTCTATGATGTGGGGCCAAAGTGCAATTATAATAATACTGTAATATATATGTAATTCTTAAGAAATCGTCCTATGTATAATTCCGGCTTCGTCCCACGACTTTCTGTTTTTGAATAATATAATTGAAACCGGCTTTGTTGAGGTGAAAAGTTTTTGTTAGCAAACCAATGTAGCACAACCATTTAAAAAGTTCTTTAAATAACACACTTCCTAGTTCAATTCAGACCATATACTTCCTGGTAAAGAATAAAAAACACTTCAGTGTTGAACACAATGAGGATGACATTGGTTTTCACAAAGATAGGGACATTGTCTTTGGTAAGTTCTGTCACTTCATATGTTATACAGGGGGTAACTTTAAGGGTGTTCCGCTGAATATCATAGAAACCCTGCTACAAAAAAATAATAATAAAGCAAGCACTTGTAAAAAATGTTTTAGTGTAAAACTATAATTCTCGGGAAAATAATATACCTACTGTAGTATTCGCTTTGGCATTATTTGAGTGCACCTTTATTTATAGAATTCATGATTGTTCAGTGACGGATGATCAGTCAAATACGTTTGCATCGATGCGTCAATTTTGTATCCGTCATCGACCGATCAGCAAACAGTGGTGGCTATTGTTCCAGGGACTGTATCTACATTAGATACAAGAAGAACTAACATGTTTAGAACATCACTACTTGTTACCTTTCCTATAGACACAATCACAGTTTATGTGCAAAGATATTCGTTGTTTCAGTGTCGGTCTTAGGAGGTGCGTGGCCCAATTGATGTGCTCTGTAAAACCTGCAGTGTGTTGTTGTGTGTAATTGAACAACCGATAGTAGATAACTCCAGTGTGGGGCCCAATTGATGTGCTCTGTAAAACCTGCAGTGTGTTGTGTGTAATTGAACAACCGATAGTAGATAACTCCAGTGTGGGGTCCAATTGATGTGCTCTGTAAAACCTGCAGTGTGTTGTTGTGTGTAATTGAACAGCCGATAGTAGATAACTCCAGTGTGGGGCCCAATTGCTGTGCTCTGTTAAACCTGCAGTGTGTTGTGTGTACTTGAACAGCCGATAGTAGATAACTCCAGTGTGGGGTCCAATTGATGTACTCTGTAAAACCTGCAGTGTGCTGTTGCGTGTAATTGAACAGCCGATAGTAGATAACTCCAGTGTGGGGTCCAATTGCTGTGCTCTGTCAAACCTGCAGTGTGTTGTGTGTACCTGAACAGCCGATAGTAGATAACTCCGGCGTGGGGCCCAATTGGGGGCAATTGGTCCAATTATCCTCAGTCCGACCCTATCGACTCTTGGATTAATTTATTGCACCAAGATAAATTTTGACTATTTGTTTACTTGTATAAAACACGAAAAGAACTAATATGTTCTAGAGGTTGGTCATTTGGTGCTTTTTTTTCAGTTGAATGAATACTATAATATATTATATTCATGATACAATATTATTCTATAATTGTGTATTATTCATGATATACATTGTAGCATAACTTTGTCATTTTGTGTATATATAATCTGTGAATAAAAAAAACTAATTTTATTACTCCCAGATATAATCATGCTGTGTGACTGTCTATAGTAAGAACAGTTTGATGATATCAAAGGGGTAATCAGAAGTTTAAAATCGACGTATAGACAATACAATGGTCAGAAGAAAAAGGACAAAGAAATAACCAATAATTTACAAAACACTACACAAGAAACTAAACACCAAGCAACACATATCCTAGATACGATAACGTAACCCTCATTCCGCTTGTGCTCCATTTGGGCACAGGCGCTTGTGTAGAGTCAACAATATGCTCGCTATGTACCTAAAATACCACAAGGCCGGACTCACTCCTACTACCCCTGTCGCTTCAACCGCTATTTCCCCTGTCAAAATGTCGATAGGACACAAATCGCCGACTGATTTGTGTAGTGGAATGATTTTTCTTCAAATCCGTTTTTTATACCTTCCTACCATCTACATCCCCATACTGACAGATAATCCTCCGATTTTGTTGACACACAACATATCGTGAGCTGCAAAAGCGAAAGTGGGTCACCTGGACATCTTTCCGCCTTTCGGTAGTTCTCGGCTTTTATCATATATAAATAGTATACAATAGAAACATTCCAAATTCAAATTACAAGGCGCCAAAATATAAACTTCTCAGACATGTTTCGTAAAGCAATGATAAAAACCGAGAACGACCGAAAGGCAGAAAGACGTCAGGTGACCCACTTTCGCTTTTGCAGCCCACGATATGTTGTGTGTAAACAAAATCGGAGGATTATCTGTCAGCTAAATTATATTACTTTCAAATACCTTCAATATTTTAGCATTGTTAAAACAAATTTCGTTTCTAAGTAACTATGCAGAAACAATACGGAATGTAACCGGCATTTCTGAAAGTACGTACATTGTTGTATGTGTTGTTAAAGGTTGTGGACAATTTGTGTAAACTTTGTGCTTAACCCTTTAAGTTACCATCAGGGCAAAATGTATGTACATGAATAAGCTAAAATAAATGTTGAAATATATATATAAAACAGAAAATCCTTCATTCTCTGCTTGCCTGTTTTACTTTTAGAATTGAATTATTAGTATATGTTTTTACCATTTGGCAGTTTGCCTGTAAATTAAAGATAAATTGATGTGTGCATTTAAAAAAAAATTGCTTTATAAAGTAGAAATTTTATATCAGAGTGAATAATACAATGAATAGTAAGATGAATGCCTATGACATATACCGGTACCATGTATAGATTCTGAACAGGAAGTTATGATGTTATATTTACTATACCTGTAATTAGTTAGAAAAGTGGAGCTTTTACAATATTATACTATACTTTACAGCACATGCATTAGATTTCAAAAAGTAAAAATAAAAAAGTTTAAATTATAAGATTTGGCACCTATTTGGCCCATTTCGGTCAAGTGTAGCTGGGAAGAAATCTACCCAAATACTCCTAAAGGTTCTCAGCAAATTAAAAAAAACTTGTGAAAGACGGTAAAAGTCACTTAAATTCATAAGGCATAAAACCCAGAAAGACAATTTTTGCACCTCTTATATCATATTTTGATCCGAATTATTTTTTTGAGTTTTCCCATATCAAACAGTGGACTTTGCTGTTTCCTGAGATGTTAGGCATCCACATTTGCAACTCCTCTGAAAGCAGTGCATGGATTTGAATAAACAATTTGTGCTAATCTCATTGAGTAGCTCATTTTTATACAAGTGATTGTTGGGTGTTTATATTAAATAACAAAACAAAAAGAAAAGAAGAAAAAAAACCTGTATAAACACAAGATATTCACTTCAATTTTACAAATATTTTGCTGTTTTCAGGTATTCTTGCTTTGTTTGCTGTGTTTAGAGTCTGATGGAGCTGATATTGGAGGGAACTGTACTGTGAATGGAAACTGTACATATGATAATGGAACATGTGTTGACTCAACCTGTGGCTGTGTAGCTACACACTACATACATGTAGATGGAAGTAATAAAATTTGTCAGTTAAGTAAGTTTCACAGTATAAAGTGGTTGTTTATTGTTGATTTTGAATTAATATTTGTAGCTAACGTGAGGTTTTGCCATCACAAGACGTCCAACGTCCGTCAGTCTGTTATTTAAAACGCTTCTCTGAAACCATGTAGGCCAATTTGAACCAAAGAGGTAAAAAAATGAATCAAGTATGAGTTAAGTATCAATAGTGTGACTGCTTTCAAAAGTATGTCCAATTATTCTGCCAATCTTCCAACATTGCTCATGCTACATACGTTATAAATAGAACAATGGGTGGGGTGTTATATACAAAAATGTAGGTGGGTTAAAACACACATACAGATCCAAATTTTCTCACCAAATGAGCTGAATGTTGAACAGTATATTTTAAAAGTACATCTTCAATATATATAAAAGTAAATTTGTTTTCAAACCATCATTTTTTTTGGAATGGGCATGTACACATATTTTCTTTTGTAAAGTGTAGACAAATGAAATCATTAAATAGAATAATATATTCTCAAGAGGAAAATTGAAATGTACCAGGGCAATTTTGGTTATGAAACTTTGACAATTCTATTGGTCAAACTCTATTTTTATGTCACTGTTCAGATTTCGTAGTATGCCTCTGTTATTCAGATAATTCTTGAAAAGCAATATAAAAAATACAAGACATGGAACCTGCATAAAGGAAAATTTAGTATAGTGTTATATGAGATATAGCTTGCAGATAAAAGAAATATAATACTCACAAATTAGAAAGGTTATTACATACTGGGTACTTCCAACATACACATGTATATATTCTACAAGGTATATATAGAGGATCCAGATATCAGGAATGGTTTACTGTGCCACAATTAACATAACCCGAATAATCCAGTCGTTATATTACGCTCCCGCTGGTCGCTACATTAACTCAGAGAAGGCGGAGAGAATCGGAGACGGAAAGGGCTTGAATTATTCGAGTTACAATTAACACCATAGACCTTCATGTTTACCTATTTCCTGATCAGTTTACCAAAATGATGACCAAGTGGGAATGTTTATGCAGTCCTTCGGTCACTTCAGTTTGGCAATTAGTCAGCCAATCTTTCAATTTGAAATCCTATTAGAACATCAAATTGTAAGTTTGAATGATAAAGAATGAAAAGTATACTCACCTAGGCTATTCTCTTCAGTTTACATGCTGAGCGAGTGATAGAAACTGTGCATACAAAATACGTACTTACTGTATAAGAGGCTTAATTTATTTTTGACTACTAACAAAAATTCTAGATAAAAAAAGTTTTCTTTAAAAAAACGTAGTCACATAATTTCAGAAATGTGCCAATAATTTTAAATTTATTTTCAAAATACATAAATTTTACAATTGTACAATTTAGTGGAAAAAAATGAAAATGAGGACTATGTACAAGTGAGTGGATTTGAAAAATCTTTCAAGTCAAATGATCTCCCTTCCCGATTTTTTTACTTTCCTATTTTCTTCAAATTTTATTATGTAGTATTAAGATTTTTTATTGGGAATTTTCCAATTAATCAAAACAATGTCTTAAAACTTTTCTTATTTTATACTGAAATCTTTTGTAAAATACGAAAAGTATAAAAATAAAATAGTACTCAATTAAGCAATATCTGTAGAAAAGTACTGTGACTTGCTTAACTTGGTAAAGTTGTTCAATAGCTACAGAAGACTACCAGGGCAGAAGTAAGTATAACTTTTTCAACTTTGATAAATTGCGAAACTGGTCAGTATGAATGCTCCTGTTGCCTAACCAATAGCAAGATTGAATTTGGCCAGCCATTTTGAAAGGTAATTTATGCAAGAGGAAAAGAAAATTTGCAGTTATGATTAATTTATTCCACTATCAGATATCAACAATGATATAATAATTATGTAAAGTTTGCTAGAGTACATATAGCATAGAGAGACCCGGGTGGCTCAATGAGTTAGGTCGCTGGATCTAACAACTCATACAAGCCTATCACCAATACGGCGTGGGTTCGCGCCCGGCTTTGTAAATTACAAAAAATGGTGCACTCGACTCACAGCCGCAAGTTATAAAGTTTACCAGTTGCTTGCCGATGGTCGGTGGTTCTCTCCGGGTACTCCGGCTTCCTCCTCCACTAAAACTGGTCGCCATGATATAGCTGGAATATTGTTGAAAGTGGCATTAACCACCAAAAATCAATCAATCATATAGCATAGACCTTGGGATATTTGTTAACAGGCATTATTAGAAATAAAGAAGTAAAAAAAGGAAGTTTTTTGTATTTATTTGATTATTACTGCTTTGTCAAAATGAGCTAATATTTACACTGTATCTTCATGACAATAAGTTGTTAATCATATCTTCCAAGTTTTTCTGGAAAACTTTTCTTTGAGCTGAATTTTTGATAATTATGCAAATTAGGCTTATTTTGATAGAAAATCACATACAAATCGTCTACTCAGAAGACATTCGCCATTCCTAAAAAGAATTTTGAATGGACCAATATTGACTTATTTTAACTCAAAATGAACTCAAACTAAAACTGCATTCAACTGGTTAATTTGTCTCTGACAGTATTGCCCAACATTCACAATTTCTGAAAGCAGATTTTTATAATTGACCATTACAGCTTTTTTCTTAGTCCAAATGATCTCAAATTTGAACAGCATCTGTATGACAACGAGTATTGTAAACCATTTGAACTTAACAGTAGGTACACAAGAAATATTTATGCGACATATTTTCCAGACATTTCTATAGTTTTTCCAATTATTCTGAATATGCAAGTTGGAATGATTTCAACAACAAAATTATTTTATAGTTTTCATTTTTTTTTTTTCATTTGACAATTCAGCATGTATCCTAATGTCAAATATGCTTTCTTATTGTCTGAAATATCAAGTTTCTGTGCAAAAAAGAGTAAGCATTAATAATATGACATTCCCACTTGTATATACCGGTAGTCCTGAGTCTTTTTCACATCTGTAACACTATATCATCAAAGAAAATCCTTTCAATATGCTCTTATTGGAAAGAACAATAAATGTCCAAATTGTGTATGTATTGATACACAAAAGGTAATGATGAAAATTATTCTTAATCTATACATTTTATTGTAGAGGTCATGCTAAATGATTATTGTTCCAATGGACAACCGAGTGATCAATGTTTAGATGTACAAGCAGAGTGTGATGATACTGGAACATTAAGGTGTTTGTGTAAAGATGGTTATTATGAAAACAGTGGTAGTGTTTGTACTCAAAGTAAGTTATCATTCTTCACAGAAACTATTATATACATGATAAACATCTGTTATAGTAATTAATAATTTTTCAGATTTACATGCTGATGGAGATATTTTTATCTGTATATTTAGATGGATACAATAAAATATTATAAATACAATTTTAAATTGCTTGAAACATTGATATAATTTTAAATGGTGATGAATTAAAGATCCTATTTTACTTGATGTAAAAAAGATATTTAAAGACAATTCCTCCTACATTTTAAATGGTGATTAATTAAAGATCCTATTTTACTTTTTGCAAAAGATATTTAAATGCAATTCCTCCTACATTTTAAATGGTGATTAATTAAAGATCCTATTTTATTGTATGCAAAAAAGTTAAATATTTCACTTTAAACAACTTATCGTACCACTTTTCGCCTTTTGAGAACGAAAATTACCATAAATTTATTATTGCCTTGCAAGCAAATAATTCCACCTCGCTTTCTTTGTATGCAACTGACCTTACTAGTGACAGGTAAAACGAATAATTTGTACTTTGTCGCTTATTCAAGATTTTTCAAGATTTCAAGATTTTATTGAACACTCTGGCAGCTTACACTGCTACAAGAGGCAGATATGTACAGTACACATGTATACAATGACGAACACAATAGAAGATAATATGATTATCTAACATAAATTACATTTATATACACAACATAAATAATCAAGTGCACCTAACACAACATAAATAATCGAGTGCACCTTACCTAAATATAACAGTAACATCCGATCAACACGTGGACTATATATAAACAGTATTGATAAGTTATAATATTGTGAGGAGTAAATAGATAGTTTGGGATTATAACAAAATTACATGGTAAGGTAAGTTTGGATTACAAATACTTGGTTAATTTCTTCATGAAAATTGCCAGATTATTCAGTACCTTAACATTACAGTGGTAAAGTAGACCCTTTATTTTTACATGTAAATAAATAATGAAATTCATTTCCCAAAGCTCTGTCGTTACATATGGTGCATAAACGGTCTTCCCATGGAACATTGTGCCATCTACCAACTTCTATCGGAAATTTTAAATTTGAGCATCTTAATTTGCATATATACAATCGTTTTTCTTTTTCCAATTTTATTAAATATTTTTCTAAACAAAAATCTGCTTTGAACAAAGAATAAAGTTGACCTCATGATGAACTATCTATATCACTATGCCATTTTTGTATAAATTGATCACATAATATTTGTTTGACCACAATTTTCACATCATTACTATGCAAAGCACTCTGATTATTCCATACCAAACTTAAGCCAGTTTCATCTAACACTGATTTTACAAACAGCAGCCATTTCGAATTGTAGTTTTCAGATGAATACATGCTATATAACAGGTTATACATAATACCAGATAGTTTGTTTGATTCATTAATAATTTTGTCCAGAAGTTTAATACAAGTTTAATTAACTGCAAACTTGCATGGTTCTTTGTCCGTAATTAACGCCGACTAAAAGCAGATTCACAGAAAATAAGAAATAAGTGCATTGTTGTACTGATTTAATGACGATTCGGGAAACTCCGTAAACAATGCCGATAATTAATAAGCTGGCGTTCATTTCTTGATCGATCTCAAAACACGAGCAGTTGCACTTTTTTCCCCGATGAGCGTACATTTCATAACATTTATAAGTTACAGAAACACGTTTTATTAAGGCATCAATCATATCTGATAGTTTTTATGGGTAACAAAAATTTACGATTTTGGCAGATAATGCCACTTTAAAGACAATTCCTCCTACATTTTAAATGGTGATTAATTAAAGATCCTATTTTACTTTATGCAAAAGATATTTAAAGGCAATTCTTCCTACATTTTAAATTTGAATTTGAATTTGAATTTGAATTTTGGTGTTTAACGCCACTTTCAGCAATATTTCAGCTATATCATGGCGACCAGTTTTAGTGGTGGAGGAGGCCTGAGCACCCGGAGAGAACCACCGACACTGGGCAAGCAACTGGTAAACTTGCGGCTGCGAGTTGAGTGCACCTTTTTTGTAATATACAAAGCTGGGTGCGAACCCACGCCGTATTGGTGATAGGCTTGTATGAGTTGTTAGATCCAACGACCTACATTTTAAATGGTGATTAATTAAAGATCCTATTTTACTTTATGCAGAAGATATTTAAAGACAATTCCTCCTACATTTTAAATGGTGATTAATTAAAGATCCTATTTTACTTGATGCAAAAGATATTTAAAGACAATTCCTCCTACATTTTAAATGGTGATTAATTAAAGATCCTATTTTACTTTATGCAGAAGATATTTAAAGACAATTCCTCCTACATTTTAAATGGTGATTAATTAAAGATACTATTTTACTTTATGCAAAAGTTATTTAAAGGCAATTCTTTCTACATTTTAAATGGTGATTAATTAAAGATCCTATTTTACTTTATGTAAAAGATATTTATGTCTTACTTCAAAAGTCCAAATAGCCCTAAACAA
>MJUT01014667.1:0-16225 GCA_002080005.1 Gigantidas platifrons | reverse complement strand
TTTATACAAACCAGTTTCTAACTAAACCATGGTTTAGCACATCTCAGTGAATTGATGGTTTCTAAAGATGGCTGACACGCCAGATCTAAATGATCTTATAGACCTAATATTGATAGATAGTTTAATACAAAGTAATAATGAAAGTTTTGATGCATGGCTATGTCATATTCTTCAACATTTTGTTCACAGAACATTTCAATTCACCTTTTTGTTGGATTTCATGACTAACCGTAGGAAAAACGCCCCCTGTAAACGATAACTTGATTACAACAGGCATTTCTGATGTTGTTCACATACCCATTCCATTTGTGAATCATCAACATGAAGTTGAAGCATGTTTTTCTTTTCCTCCGTTGCCGCCGTGTTTCAAAACCAAAATGTAAAACCACATCTCGTACGGTTAGCTAAATTTCTGGAACTGATCTTGGTTTGGAATCGATAAACAAGAAAACCAGTTTGGGTTTTGACCCAGTTTTAAACCGGTTTTCTTAAATAAATTAAAAGTTTAGCAAATCAGTTTTAAACCTTAACCAGTTTGCTTGCAATAAATTCTACCTATATTTAATAAGTAGATTGTTTATATATAACTTATTGTGTCTGATAATGTTGGTCATATTCAATAAGTATATCTTTAATATAACTTAATTTGTCTCATTATGTTGACCATACTTAAATGTTAAACATTATTATGCATACTTTCACGAATTAATTATATTGAAAATGTATTGATACAACTTAACATCAGCATTTGGAATGTCTCTTTTCCTTAGAAAAGTCAGAAGGTACCCAGACGTTATAAAAGGAAATAATTAATAAGATAAAACGATAAATTCTTGAAAAAAGTTGAACACCATGTTATTCGGCACTTATTTATATTCTTATATTTCGTCTCTTCGTTGATTGATCGATTCAATTCAATTTTGTTAAAAATAAAGCGAAACATGTTAAGGTTTAAAACCCTATAATATAACACCACAATAGAATAATGATTGATTGACTGGTTGTTGTTTAACTTCAAGTGAGTAGTCGTTAAGATATATTACTGACGATAATACCAAAAGTTTGATGGTACTAAATAGCAAGTCAGAGACTATAATTCGAAGAAAGAAAGACAATGCAATGGTGGCCAAAAGGAAGAGAACATAAAGACAAAAATACTAGACAGACAATTAAAGATTGATCAACCGGAACCGCACAGACCACAGAAAAAAAAAATGAGTTTTCAACTCAGGGGGATCCTCTGAAGAAATATATGTAATGACGAACCGATTATACAAGGGAGTGGATGTAAGCACGCAATCAATGAATATGACAGATCAATGTCGATGATAGTAAAGGTGAACGCTGATCTTACAATCTACTATTTGCCAATGTTTCCAACATACCGACAACAAAAAAGCAATAATTACTATTCTGTAAAACTGTCTTAAAACTTTGATAATATCGCATTGCTGATTGCTAAGAAGGGTTTGAATATAGTACTTAGGACACCTGTAGTGATGCTATTGTTAAAAACTATGTAGTAAAGAACTCAGATGCTCCACATGTGCCACCTTTCGTGTTACTATTGTTACAAACACTATATTCATATAACGTTAACAAAATATAAATAAAACGGAGGTCAAGACGAATCGAAAATCAATTGATGAGGAAATCATAGCGGACATCACAACATGGAACTAAACACGGAAGGACAGCACAACAACACGAACCCCACTAAGGCAAATAAAAAAACCGGAGCGAACTAAGGTGCTACTCTTGTGACAAGCACTGTAATAAGTCATGAATGAGAAAGGACCGGATTGTCATTACGACAAACGGAACATATACGTAGTCAATTGTGACACGGATAATCCGTAGCGGTTAAGTAATGATGGTCGTGTAAAACTTTCGAAGTGTTAACAAATGATTGAAGAACATAATATGCAATAACATTGTATTTTCATTTCAGATGTAAGCACTACAGGTAATGTTTATTTTATTTTATTATTTTTGAATAATCCATAATAAAAATCAACACCTGTTGATGATCATGTGAACCGTTGCTTGTCATCAGTGTCTAAATATCTTCGCAGAAACTGCTGTGCAAAAATTCCCAATTTTGATTGTAATATCCCTTAAGAGGTTTCTTCCTATATTATGCACGAGAGTCCCGATATTAATTCAAAATGTCCACCTTCATCGGAATTTTAAGTTTCTGCAAATGACAATATCGGCTTTATCATACCATGTATGTCACAATGAGCTGACATTTAGACTACAGCTCATTGACAGTGAGTAGTTAAAGTGTACATACATATAATTTAGGTTTTGACTTTTGAAGTTTAACGCTACATACAACAATATTTCAGCAATACCGTAGAGTTCAATTTTATTGGTTTAAACTTATTTTAAAGTTCAAAGAAAAAAACAAACGGATTAGACACAAGTTTTTCAACTTAGAATTGTCTTCTTTAATTTTATTGGCTGAGGACATCGGAGTATTTGGAGAAAGCCACCTACCTGGTGCAAGTTACTGATAAACTTTGTAGCATAATGTTATATCGAGTACACCTCACCATGAGCGAGATTCGATCTCACAACTTAAGTAATGATAGATGCTGATCGCATGACTAGTTGTAAAACCAACAAGCATATTATTGTGACTAAGACGGCCCCCAATAAAACCATTATGTATCTAAAAGTAGTGGCGTTAAATACCAGTAACTCATTCCTAACAAATTAATTAATTTGATCTTTTCCTTTATATTTTAGATATACGATTGGTGAACGGAAGATACCCATGGCAAGGCCGTGTAGAAGTATTCTATAATAATACGTGGGGTACAATTTGTGACGACAGTTTTGACAGAATCGACGCACAAGTAGTATGTTCTATGCTCGGATACGACAGAAACGGGTATTCTTTTTATTAGCTCTTGTAGATGATTATTCCACAAATTTTACAAGAAATATTATAAAAATGGCTAGGTTTTGCCATTATAGACATAGCATACCGTTGTTGAATTAAAGTTAGAGAAAATGGACAAAACAGAAAGGCAGGCAAAATTTGGTACAAGACACAGAACAAAGGCATAAAAAAAAGAAGCGAAACAGAAAAAAAAACAAAAACAAGCAAAGCAACAAAACAAAAACAAAAGCAAAGCAAAAAAAAAAAAAGAAAGAAAGAAAGAAACAAAAAAAATGCACAAAAGGCAAAAAAACAACAAAAAACCCCCAAAAAATTTAAAACAAAAACAAAAACAAGATAAGATTTGTCTCAACCTAAAATGTTTGAATATACCAAAGGGATAATCAGACGTCCTAAATCGAAGAACAGACAATACAATGACAAATAGCAAAAGGATACAACCAAAAACAAAGCACAAACAAAGCAAAACAAAGCAAAATAAAAACAAAAAAAAAGCACAGCAAAAAAAAAAAACAAAAAAAAAAAAAAAAAAAACAAAACACAACAAAAACGCAAAAAAAAAAAAATCAACAAGAACAATAGGAAAAAGCAAAAATAAGATTTGTCTTTACAAAACATTAAACAGAAAATTAATGATCGAGCAACGCAAACCTCACGAAAATCTTGAAAATCTTGCTGTGCCAATATATGTGAAGACAATCATATAACATTAACAAAACATAAATCCAAACGGAAGTCAAGACGAATCGAACATCGTTTTATGGGGATATCGTAGCGGACATGACAACACGGAACTAAGCACGTAAGGACATACAATTTGACAATAGCAACAACACGAATCTCACTAAGACAAATAAAAACACATGAGCGAACTCAGATGCTACTGAAGGGTAAGCAGTTCCTGCTCCATGTGTGCCACTCTTGTTACAAACCCTATAATAAGGCATGAATGAGAAAGGACCGGATTGTGGTTACGACACACTGAACATATCCGTGGTCATTTGTGACACAGATACTCCACAATGGTTAACCAACTCATGGTGGCGACATTAAAATATACGAAGTTGTGATTACAACTTAACCACTAGGTGCCCTTCTTTCAGTAGCTTCCTTGTCAGCAGCAACCCTTTATCAAGGAATCATGATAGGAACCACAAATTTCTGACGTATCGGAACAAAGAATTGAATCCCTTATCCTTGGTTTGTACCCATTCCAATAATATATCAGTTTTATCATCAAGGTGATATTCGGCGATGGAGGATATCCAAATATGCAAAGAAAGTATACGAACTAATGCCTATGTAGTGACAAATTGCAATCACATATAGTGGTGGGAATGAAACTCAACATTCTAGCAGTGATAGGCGCTGATTACATCTGTGGATCTAACGCGTTCGCAGATAGTACATATTTATCTTCCTATCGTTGGCTTAAGCAAATATGTACATAATGATTTTTTTTTCTGTGTTTCACTTTATTATTATTATTTGTTTTATAACATAACAGTTTATTTTTGGATCCGCCTGTTAACATTATTCACCCAGGTAAGCAGAATAATCTAATGTATACTTTGATTGGAAGACGGTAATTTACATTTACGCTTGCGGAAGATGTCGCACACAATTTATGTTACTCGAATAATACTGCGCCCTCTATAGGCATTATTCGGGTTACAATTTATGCTGTAAATGGAAAAATCGGTCACATTCACATGCATGTGCTAATGAGATTATACGAAGAAATAATTCTGTTTTTTTTAAGAAAGGGAAAGAGTGAGGTCATGTTAGAATGTAATTTAGTATAATTAATTAGTGAAATATCACATGCTATATTTAGTTAAAATCTAATGAAAATAAAGTATAATATATTGGTTTAATTTAAAAAAAAAATTGAAATAAAGAAAAGGTCAAATTTAACGAGAACTGAAATAATATAGTTGTTTTAATGTAATTAAAAAAAAAATAATTAGTGAAATATCACTTTCTATATTTAGTTAAAATCTAATGAAAATGAAGTAAAATATATTGATATAAGAAGAAAAATTGAAATAAAGAAAATGGCAAATTTAATAAGAAATGAAATAATATAGTTGTAATTTAATTTAAAAAAATGATTAATTAGTGAAATATCATATGCTATATTTAGTTATTTAGTTAAAATCGAATGAAAATGAAGTAAAGTATATTAATTTAAGAAGAAAGATTGAAATAAAGAAAAAGGCAAATTTAATGAGAAATAAAATAATATAGTTGTTGTAATTTAATCAAAACAAAAATAATTAATTAGTGAAATATCACATTGTATATTTAGTTAAAATCATTAGAGGACGACTGATATATTCCGTTTTTTTGTATTACCAATATAGTTCTTCCTCTTCGCTTTTATGATAAATTACAGAATTTTTAACACTAGTGAAAAAAAACGGTTATTGTCTTTAGTGGTGCAGGTATTTCTTACCATTCCAGAGCTCTCCCGGTTTCTGTGAGGGTTGTCGCTCAATCTATAGCTTTCTGTGTATTGCTTTGTAGACAATATGTGTCTTTGCGTTCGAAGTTCAGAGTTGTGATGTCCGTTAAGATTTCCACCTGAAAACGATGTTCGGTTCGTATTTGCCGTCAGTTGTTTGTAGGAGGGAGCATGTCTTGTTCGCGTTGTTGGTGTTTGTTTGCGTATAGTGGTGTCCAACACATATTGTGTTTTTGGTTTTGTTTTCATCGTCCTATGCTGCCAGTTTCTCTGGATTGTCTTTTTTTCATTAGCACGTGTCGGTTTTCTCTAACGTTTATTTGAAACATTTAGTACACGAGTACATTGTACATACTAACATAATGCCACAATTCTGTTNTTGTACCACACTTTTATCAGTGAAAATACAAGCACTACGAAATATAGTGCAAATAAATATAATTTTAGGGATATCTACGCTTATGGTAATGCGGCCTTTGGACAAGGTAATGGGCCAATAATGTTGGACGATTTGCATTGTAATGGAAAAGAGATTGATATATCTGAATGTCCTTCAAACGGTTGGTTTGCAAACAACTGTGGTCACAATGAAGATGCTGGTGTTTCTTGTAGTGAGTATACATTTAATATTGATTAATTTGTCTGATAATGTTGGCCATATTTGATGAATATATAATTTATATAACTTAATATGTCTGATAATGTTGGCCATATTTAATAATCATATCTTTTATATGACTTAATGTGTCTGATAATGTTGGCCATATTTAATGAGTATATATGCTACATGACTTTATTTGTCTGTTATTGTTGGCCATATTTAATAAATATATCGTTTAATTTACTTAATTTGTCTGATAATGTTGGACATATTTAATAAGTATATCGTTTAATTTACTTAATTTGTCTGATATTTTGTATAATGTTGGCTACAGGAGAATTGATTGCAATCAAACTGGTTTAGGTTAGGGTTTACAGTTTAACAAACCAGTTTTAAGTTTTATGCAAACCAGTTGCTAACTAAATCATGGTTTAACACATTTCAGTGAATTGGTGGTTTCTAAAGATGGCTGACATGCCAGATCTAAATGATCTTATAGACCTAATATTGATACATAGCTTAACGCAAAGTAATAATGAAAGTTTTGATGCATGGCTATGTCATATTCTTCAACATTTTGTCCACAGAACATTTCAATTCACCTTTTTGTTGGCTTTCATGACCAAGCGTAGGAAAAAGGCCCTCTGTAAACCGATAACTTGATTACAACAGGCATTTCTGATGTTGTTCATATACCCATTCCATTTGTGAATCATCAACATGAAGTTGAAGCATGTTCTTCTTTTCCTCCGCTGCCGCCATGTTTCAAAACCAAAATGTAAAACCACCTCTCGTGCGGTTAGCTAAATTTCTGGAACTGATCTTAGTTTGGACTCGATAAACATGAAAACCAGTTTGGGTTTTAACCCAGTTTTAAACCGGTTTTCTTTAATAAATTAAAAGTTTAGCAAAACAGTTTTAAACCTTAACCAGTTTGCTTGCAATAAATTCGACCTATATTTAATAAGTAGATTGTTTATATATAGCTTATTGTGTCTGATAATGTTGGTCATATTCAATAAGTATATCTTTTATATAGCTTAATTTGTCTCATTATGTTGACCATACTTAAATGTTAAACATTATTATGCATAATTTCACGAATTAATTATATTGAAAATGTATTGATACAACTTAACATCAGCATTTGGAATGTCTCTTTTCATTAGTAAAGTCAGAAGGTACCCAGACGTTATAAAAGGGATGTCCTGTGAAAAAATATATGTAATGACGAACCGATTATACAAGGGAGTGGATGTAAGCACGCAATCAATCAATATAACAGATCAATGTCGATGATAGTTAGGGTGAACGCTGATCATACAATCTACTATTTGCCAATGTTTCCAACATACCGACAACAAAAAAGCCATAATTACTATTCTGTGAAACTGTCTTAAAACTTTGATAATATCGCATTGCTGATTGTTAAGAACGGTTTGAATATAGCACTTAGGACACCTGTAGTGATGCTCTTGTTAAAAACTATGTGGTAAAGAACTCAGATGCTCCACATGTGCCACCCTTCGTGTTACTATTGTTACAAACACTGTATTCATATAACGTTAGCAAAATATAAATAAAACGGAGGTCAAGACGAATCGAAAATCAATTGATGAGGAAATCATAGCGGACATCACAACATGGAACTAAACACGGAAGGACAACACAACAACACGAACCCATCTAAGGCAAATAAAAAACCGGAGCGAACTAAGGTGCTACACAGGTGCCACCCTTCGAGCTACTCTTGTGACAAACACTGTAATAAGTCATGAATGAGAACGGACCGAATTGTCACTACGACAAACGGAACATATACGTAGTCAATTGTGACACAGATAATCCGTAGCGGTTAAGTCTTGATTGAAGAACATAATATGCAATAACATTGTATTTTCATTTCAGATGTAAGCACTACAGGTAATGTTTATTTTATTTTATTATTTTTGAATAATTCATAATAAAAATTAACACTTGTTGATGATCATGTGAACCGTTGCTTGTCATCAATTTCTAAATATTTTCGCAGAAACTGCTCTGAAAAAATTCCCAATTTTGATTGTAATATCCCTTAAGAGGTTTCTTCCTATATTATGCACGACAGTCCCGATATTAATTCAAATGTCCACCTTCACCGGAAATTTAAGTTTCTGCAAATGACAATATCGGCTTTATCATATAATGTATGTCACAATGAGCTGACATTTAGACTACAGCTCATTGACAGTGAGTAGTTCAAGTGTAGATACATATAATTTAGGTTTTCACTTTTGAAGTTTAACGCTACATTCAACAATATTTCAGCAATATTGTAGAGTTCAATTTTATTGATTTAAACTTATTTTATTGTTCAAAGAAAAAAACAAACTGATTAGACACAAGTTTTTCAACTTAGAATTGTCTTCTTCAATTTTATTGGCTGAGGACATCGGAGTATTTGGAGAAAGCCACCGACCTGGTGCAAGTTACTGATAAACTTTGTAGCATATCGAGTACACCTCACCATGAACGAGAATCGATCTCACAACTTAAGTAATGATAGACGCTGATAGTTTGAGTAGTTGTAAAACCAAAAAGCATATTATTGTGACCACGACGGCCCTCAATAAAACTGTCAACCATTATGTATCTAAAGGTAGTGGAGTTAAATATCAGTAACGCATTCCTAACATATTAATTAATTTGATGTTTTACTTTATATTTTAGATATACGATTGGTGAACGGAAAATACCCGTGGGAAGGTCGTGTAGAAGTATTCTATAATAATTCGTGGGGTACAATTTGTGACGGCAGTTTTGACAGAAAGGAGGCACAAGTAATATGTTCTATGCTCGGATACGACCGAAACTGGTATGCTTTTTATTAGCGCTTGAAAACGACAATTCCACAAATTTCACAAGAAAAGTTCTAAAAATTATTACGTTTTACCATTATAAAAATAGCATATTGTTGTTGAATTAACATAAGAGAAGACTGAATGGACAATCAATGAAAAATGGACAAAACAGAAACGCAGGCAAAATTTGGTACAAGACACAGAAAAAAAGCAAAACAAAAACAAAACAAAACAAAGCAAAACAAAGCAAAAACAAAACAAAAACAAAATAAAAACCAAAAACGAAAGCAAAAAAAAAAACGAATACAAATGATAATTGGTCTCAAACTACAAAAGTAAAGGGATAATCAGAAGCCATAACTCGAAGGACAGAGATTACAATGGCCAAAGAAAGGGAACAAAATGATACACAACGGTTTACAAAACATTAAACAGAAATATAAATATCATGCAACGCGAACAACACGACAAATCGGGGGTGAACGCAGGTTCTCAGAAAGGGATAACATGTGACACCCGTTGTGTTACTTTTTAATGACACGAACATGATCTGATATGAAAATCTTGCTGTATTAGTATATGTGAAGACAAACATATAACATTAACAAAACATAAAACGAAACGAAGTCAAGAGGAATCGAACATCGTTTTATGGGGATATCGTAGCGGATATAACAACACGGAACTAAGCACGTAAGGACATGCAATTTGACAATAGCAACAACACGAATCTCACTAAGACAAATAAAAACACATGAGCGAACTCAGATGCTCCACGTCTGCCACTCTTGTTACAAACCCTATAATAAGTCATGAATGAGAAAGGGCAGGAATGTGGTTACGACAAACCGAACATATCCGTGGTCATTTGGGACACAGATACTCAACAATGGTTAACCAACTCATGGTGGCGACATTAAAATATACGAAGTGGTGATTACAACTTAACAACTTGGTGCCCTTGTTTCAGTAGCTTCCTTGTCAGCAGCAACCCTTTATCAAGGAATCATGATAGGAACCACAAATTTCTGACGTATCGGAACAAAGAATTGAATCCCTTATCCTTGGTTTGTACCCATTCCAATAATATATCAGTTTTATCATCAAGGTGATATTCGGCGAAGGAGATATCCAAATATGCAAAGAAAGTATACGACTTAATGCCTATATAGTGACAAATTGCAATCACATATAGTGGCGGGAATGAAGCTCAACATTCTAGCAGTGATAGGCGCTGATTGCATCTGTGGATCTAACGCGTTCACAGATAGTACATAATTATCTTCCTATCGTTGGCTTAAAAAAATATGTACAGAATGATTTGTTTTCTGTTTTTTACTTTATTATTATTATTTGTTTTATAACATAACAGTTTATTTTTGGATCCGCCTGTTAACATTAGACACCCAGGTAAGCAGAATAATCTAATGTTCCCTGTGTTCCTACATGTTCCCATTTGAAAAATACAACACAATTGATAAATTTTTAAAACCATCATGCAAGTCAATGTATAAGACATTTTATGACAGCTTAAACAGGTAAGATGTATGTATATATATTGTACTGCTATATTATAGCTAATTACTAATCAAGGATATAATTGTCAAGATTTTGGTTTGGTCTATTATCAGAATGCAACTTTGAATATAGTTAACAAGTGATCAGCGAAGCCTAGTTCCGGAGCACATGAGTTCACCCCCTGGATTTTAACGGGGTTCATGTTACTCGATCTTTTGTTTTATGTATATGTTTTGTAGATCGTTGTTTGTTTTTTTTGTCCTTTTTCTTTTGAGCATTGCTTTGTCTGTTCCTCTTCGATTTATGGATTCTGATTTTCCCTTTGGTGTCGTCAACCTCTTCTCACAGTCTTATTATATTTGACGGAACTTTTCTTGTCTGGTTAAAAAATCATCCAATGCAAAAGCACGACTTAGGGAAAATAGCTTCGAAGTTGCGCTTCAGCAATTTTGTTCTTTTTTCAAACATTGTATTCTGCTGACAAGACCTAAATGTAGAAACATATTAATTCATCGTACATAAAATTGCAGTCATCACTTCGAACATTGGGCTGTCGCCATCATGACTTGGTAAAGCGCTACGGAATATCTGTGTCACATTAGAAGACGACTGTTGTGTTCCGTTTGTTATATTACCAATATAGTTCTTCCTTTTCGCTTCAATGATAAATTACAGAATTTTGAACGATATTGAAAAAAAACCGGTTATTGTCTTCTGTTGTGCAGGTGTTGCTTACCATTCCAGAGCACCGATGTGCACTCCCGGTTTTTGTGCTTGTCGTCGCTCAATCTATAGCTTTCTGTGTATTGTTTAGTAGACAATATGTGTCTTTGCGCTCTAAGTTTCATGTTGTGATGTCCTTTACTATTTCCGCATACAAACGATGTTCGGTTCGTATTTACCATCAGTGGTTTGTAGGAGGGATTATATCTTGTTTGCGTTGTTTGTGGTTCTTTTCGTATATTGGTATCCAACACATATTGTGTTTTTGGTGTTGTTTTTCTTTGTCTTGTGTGCCCTATGTTGCCAGTTTCTTTGGATTGTCCTTTCTTTAATTAGCCCTTCGGTATTCTTTGACGTTTATATGCATCATTTGGTATATGCACACATTGTACAGTTTAACTTAATGCGACACATACTGCTTTTGTCATTGTTACCAAAAGATCAACCTGGTTTCGTGTTTAGTACTACACATGATGAGTGAAAGTATAAGCACTGCGAAATATATTGCAAATAAATATAATTTTAGGAGTATCAAAGCTTATGGAAGTGTCGCCTTTGGACAAGGTAATGGGACAATAATGTTGAACTATTTGAATTGTAATGGTAAAGAGAATGATATATCTGAATGTCCTTCTAGTGGCTGGGGTGCAAACAACTGCGGTCACAGTCAAGATGCTAGTGTTTCTTGTAGTGAGTATATCGCTTATATAACTTAATTTGTCTGATAATGTTGGCCATATTTAATGAGTATATCTTTTATATAGCTTAATTTGTCTGATAATATTGACCATATTTAATAAGTCTATCTTTTATATTACTTAATGTGTCTGATAATGTTTGCCATATTACATTAGTATATCTTTTATATAACTTAATTTGTCTGATAATGTTGGTCATATTTAATAAGTATATCGTGTAAATAACTTAATTTGACTGATAATGTTGGCCATATTTAATAAGTATATCATTTATATAGCTTAAATTTTCTGATAATGTTGGCCTTATTTAATAAGTGTACCATTTATATAGCTTAATTTGTCTGATAATGAATGCCATATTTAATGAGCATATCGTTTATATAACTTAATTTGTCTGGGAATGTTGGCTATATTTAATAAGTATATCTTTTATATAGCTTAATTTGTTTGATAATGTTGGACATATTTAATAAGTATATTTTTTATATAGCTTAATTTGTCTCATTATGTTGACCATACTTAAATGTTAAACATTATTATGCACAATTTCACGAATTAATTATATTGACAATGTATTGATACAACTTAACAGCATCATTTGGAATGTCTCTTTTCCTTAGTAAAGTCAGAAGGTACCCAGACGTTATAAAAGGAAATAATTAATAAGATAAACCGAAAAATTCGTGAAAAAAAAACATAATTGAAGAAAGGAAATTAGCAACATGAACACAAACTAAAACTCCGTGGTGAACACCATGTTCTCCGGGAACTACATATAGTATATTGTGTCGTCTCGTTGTTAATTGGTCGATTCAATTCAATTTTGTTAAAAAAAAAACGAAAAATGTTAAGTTTAAAACCATATAATAAAACACCACAATAGAATAATGATTGTTTACTGACGAAAATACCAAAAGTTTGAATGTACTAAATAGCAAGTCAGAGACCATAATTGGAAGAAGGAGAGACAATGCAATGGTGACCAAAAGGACGAGAACAAAAAGGCAAAAAATACTAGACAGAAAATTAAAGATTGACCAACCGGAACGCACAGACCATAACTCAGATAGAAGGATCTCTGAAGATATATTTAATGACGAACCAATAATACAAGGGAGTGGATGTATGCACGCAATCAATCAACAGGACAGATCAACGCTGATGACAGTAATGGTAAATGCTGATTTTACAATCTACGATTTGCCAATGTTTCAAACATATCGACAACAAGAAAGCCATATCTGCTTTTCTGTCTTAACACTATGATAATTTCTCATTTCTGATTGTTAAGAAGGGTTTGAATATACCACGTGATACTCTTGTTGAAAACTATGTGGTAAGTCTTGAATAAGGAGTGGACAGGATTGTTATTACGGCAAACGGAACATATCCTTAGCAAATTGTGACACAGATAATCCGTAGCGGTTAAGTCATGGTGGTCGTGTAAAATTTTCGAAGTGTTAACAAACTATTTAAGAATATTAATCCAATTGCATTGTAATTTCATTTCAGAAGCTATAGAACTAAACACTACAGGTAATGTTTATCTTATTTTGTTATTTTTGAATAATTCATAATTAAGATCAAGACTTGTTGATGGTTATATGAACCGTTGCTTGCCATCAGTTTGGTAAATATAACGGCAGAAACTGCTCTGCAAAGTTAACCCAAACTTGATTGTAATATTCCTTGATAGGTTTCTTCTCACATTATACACAACAGTCCCGATATTAATTCAAAATGTCTACGTCACCGGTAATTTAAGTTTCTGCGATTGACAATTGCGCTTTTTCTTATGTCAAAATTGAGCTGACGGTTAAACTGCAGCTCATTGACAGTGAGTAGTTCAAGGGTACATAAATATCAATTAGGCTTTGACTTTGAACTTTGAAGCTTAACGCCACATTCAGCAACATTTCAGCAATATCGTGGCGTTGAGCTTTATTGATGGAGGACACCGGAGTATTTGGAGAAAACCACCAACCTGCCGCAAATTACTGATAAATTTTGCAGCATAATGTTATATCAAGTACACCTCGCCATGAGCGGGATTCGAGCTCACAACTTTAATAATGATAGACACTGATCGCATAGGTAATGGTAAATCAAACCACCATGCTATTACGAGGAAGACGGCCCCCAACAAAACTGCCAATCGTTATGCATCTAAACTTAGTGACATTAAATATCAGTTACTAATTCCCAACATATTAATTAAATTGATGTTTTACTTTATTTTTTTAGATATACGATTGGCTAACGGAAATTTCCCATGGGAAGGTCGTGTAGAAGTATTTTACAATAATCAGTGGGGTACAGTTTGTGACGACATGTTTGACAAGAAAGAGGCACAAGTAATATGTTCTATGCTCGGATACGACAGAAACGGGTATTCTTTTTATTACCGATTGTAAACGACTATTCCACAAATTTCACAAGAAAAGTTCTAAATATCATTATGTTTTACAATTATAAAAATAGCATATTGTTGTTGAATTAACATAAGAGAAGACTGAAAGGACAAGCAATGAAAAATGAACAAAGCAGAAACGTAGGCAAAATGTGATACAAGAAACAGAACAAAGGCAAACAACAAAGTAAAACAGAAAAAAAGAAGGCAAAACAAAAAGCAAAAACAAAAACAAAAGCAAAAACAAAAACAAAAACAAAAAACAGAGAAAAAAAAACAACAAAAAGGAAAATTTTAAAAAATGAGCAAGAATAAAAAAAAAATAAATAAATAAAAATAATAGAAAAAACAAAAAAACAATAGCATAAACAAACAACAACAAAAATTAAGATTTGTCTCTAGCAAACATATTTGAAGATACCAAAGGGATGATCAGAAGTCCTAATCCGAAGGACAGACAATACAATGGCCAAACGCAAAAGAACACAATGATAAACAACGGTTTTCAAAATATTAAACAGAACACTAAAGATCGAGTAACGCGAACCCCAAGACAAATCGGGGGTAAACTCAGGTACTCAGAAAGGGATATCTGTTCCTGCTCCACATGTGACAACCGTCGTGTTACGTTGTAACGACCCAAACATCATCTGATATGAAAATCGTGATGGACGCCAGTATATGTGAAGACAATCATATAACAATAACAAAACATCAAACGAAACGCAGGTCAAGACGAATCGAACATCGTTTTAATGGGGAAACCATAGCGGACATCACAACACGGATCTAAACACGTATGGACATGCAAATTGACAATAGCAACAACACGAATCCCGCTAAGACAAATAAAAAACGGGATCGAAATCAGGTGCTACGGAAGGGTAAGTAGTTCCTGCTCCATGTGTGCCACTCTTGCTAAAACCCTATAATAAGTCATGAATGAGAAAGGGCAGGATTGTGGTTAGGACAAACCGAACATATCCGTGGGCATGTGTGACACAGATACCCCACAATGGTTAACCAACAAATGGTGGCGAAAGTACATTTGTCGAAGTGATAATTTGAACTTAACAACTAGGAACCCTTGTTTCAGTAGCTTCCTTATCAGCAGCAACCCTTTATGAAGGAAATCATGACAGGAACCACAATTTCTGACGCATCGGAACAAAGAATTGAATCTCTTATCCTTTGTTTCTAACCAGTCCAGCAATATATCATTTTTATCATCGAGGTGAGATTCGGCGGTGAAGGAAATCAAAATATGCGAAGAAAGCATACGTTGTAATGCTTACTTACTTACAAATTGCATTTATACATAGTCATACTCTCGGAAATGAAGCTCAACATTCCATCAGTGATAGGCGCTGANTTAAAATAAGAGAAGACTGAAAGGACAAGGAATGAAAAATGAACAAAGCAGAAACGTAGGCAAAATGTAATACAAGAAACAGAACAAAGGCAAACAATAAAGCAAAACAGAAAAAAGAAGGCAAAGCAAAAAAAAAAAACAAAAAACAAAAAAAAACAAAAAAACAAAAGCAAAAACAAAAACACAAACAGAGAAAAAAAAACAACAAAAAGGACAATTTTTAAAAATGCGCAAGAATAAAAAATAAAAAAAAACAATAGAAAAAACAAAGAACAATAGCATAAACAAACAACAACAAAAAAGTAAAATTTGTCTCTACCTAAAATATTTGAAGATACCAAGCGAATGATCAGAAGTCCTAATTCGAAGGACAGACAATACAATGGCCAAAAGCAAAATAGCGCAATGAAAAACAACAGTCTACAAAATAATAAACAGAAAACTAAAGATTGAGCAACGTGAACACCACGACAAATCGGGGGTAAACTCAGGTACCCAGAAAGGGATAGCTGTTCCTGCTCCACATGTGACACACGTCGTGTTACGTTGTAACGACCCGAACATCATCTGATATGAAAATCGTGATGGACGTCAGTATATGTGAAGACAATCATATATCATTAACAAAACATCATACGAAACGGAGGTCAAGACGAATCGAACATCGTTTTAATGGGGAAATCAT
>MJUT01014663.1:109832-120422 GCA_002080005.1 Gigantidas platifrons | reverse complement strand
ATTGTGTCTTGTTTACGCGATAACTTTAGTAAACATGGATAGATTTGAATAATATTGTGCAAGTGGCTTGTAATTATCATTATCTTGGATGGGTTCTTACATGGAAATATTTGAAGCAAGGGTTTTAGGGGAAAAATCTTAGTTTTTGGTTGAAAAATCATCAATTTTGAGAATTGTGTCTTGTTTACGCAATAACTTTAGTAAACATGGATACATTTGAATATTTTTTTTGCATGTGACTTGTAAGTAATTTATACATTAAGCAGGGATTAGGAAGAATTTTTTATCAAAGAGACTATGGCCCCTTACTTGACCACATCAAGGGGCCATTTTAGAGAATAATGTGCCATTTCAAATTAGCAACGGACCACAACTTTGGTTAGTTAAACTGCATGCTAGCCTATATCATTTTTTAGACTTGTATGGATTGTGTAACATGAAAAAGCAAATAGTCAAACCAAGACATCCAAATTAAGAAGCGTTTCAGTTTTCTGACTGGATAGAGAGGTGTTTTTTTTATGTTGGGGTGTCAGTGCCAGTGGATTCACTTGATTGCAGTACTTGCATATCAGACCCAGTGTTTGTATTTCCTAAATTTTCATTATCAACATCTTTTGTAGTTTTTTTCACAAAAGGCAGAGTTTTTTGACCTGCCAACTGCAACTTAATCTTTTTATGTTTGGCTGGCATTTCAAATTTTGTTGTGTAAACTTTATTTCAACTACTAACCAGAAGCAAAGATGGAAAAAAACAAAGTACACATGTTCTAAAAAAATATCAGTTCATGTTGTGATTGCATTTTGGATTACACAATTTTCTTTTAAAAATTTAACACAGGAACATGACTTGAAGTATTAACTGTCAAAATGTACCCAAGGAAAAAAAAGTACGATAAAAAAGTCCATTTTGGGTTGGAAATAGCGTATCACACTCCCTGATACTTTTCGGTTATTAATTATACCAAGCGCACGGTTCCGGTTTATGATTTTTATTTATAGATACAACTTTCACTCAAATAAAAAGATCGGCGTGGTATACTTGTACCAATTAATTGTAATTAGATTCTATTCAACCAGAAAGTAGAATACATTCCACCAAAACCGATCAATTATTCAGAAAAGAGAACGAAACGCCAGGACAAATGTGTTTTGAATACGCTAAATTTAGAATCGAAAGAGTGAATCCTTTTGTCTGATTGGTTGACACAATAACTGTTCTAAACATAGAAAGGGAAAATCAAGGAACCGCCATTAACGGGAAATTAACGAAGAGTGAAGACAGTGACAAAATCATGACACAAAATAGAAAACGACTTTAATGGACACATGAAATAATAAAATAATTAATCAGAATTTACAGGGCACATAGATAACGGACCTCAATGCGCCACAATCGACTTGGAAGTGCCAATTGCGCATGGCGCGTGGCCTTCCCAATCCCTGATTGAGACTGCAAGGCTGCTTTCTATAAATATATAAAACTAAATATTATGCAAGTGCGGGGGGATACGTCGCACCTACATGCGCTAGGCGGTTCTTTTATTATTATACAGTATTTGACACATTTCAAATGATGTTAGGGCCGTCGTGGTCGTGAACATGTGGTAGTTGGAGCTACAACTACATGTGCTCTCAGTGCCTATAACCGCTAAAGTTGTGAGTTCAAATCTTGTTAAGAAGAGGCATACTCGATACAACATTATGTGATCACGTTTGTCAGTGACTTGCGACAGGTCAGTGGTTTTCTCCGGTTAGCCCCCACCAATAAACCGACTGCCACGATATAACTGAAATATTGTTGAAAGTGGCATTAAACATCATAAACCAATAAAACCATGAAGTGATGCTTACCTTTAAGATCATACATTAATTCCTTTATTCCTGGATAAGTAATGGTTATTTCATCAACATCCTGCAGTCAAATATAGGTTCTTACATTGTTAGCAATGGGTTAAAGAATTTGACAAGAATTTTTTTTTAATCTGTGGACTTCTTTATACTCAAGATTAGTTACATGTGTAAATGATTCTTTAAAGAAATATCTGATCTTGTGGTTCTGTTCTCATGACAACACAATATACATGTGGGACAAATATCAATATACCTTAACACTGAAGTGAATACTTCATTATCTTTTACTTTTATGACACTCACTATATGTGAATCTTTCTAAAGTTTAATAGTTTACGGTATGTAAACTTTGAAGTTCAATTTGTCACTTGATAATAGACATTGTTGTATGTAAAGACCAAAAGGAAAATTTACAAATCTTCAATAAAAAGTATTATTTTGTACATTAAAAAATAAATCTACTTACTTACTATAGTTAGCATAGTATATCCAGCTCTGTTTAATAAATTACCTAAATCTCTAACTTGTGTAAACGGTGATATATGTGGTGCAAATCCCTGCAATGAAATATCAATTATAAAATGTGTGTTCGTGTCGTCACAAAGTCCTTTTTATACAATCGCAAAACTATAGTTGATTTTTTTATTTTGCTTTATTTATTTTGTCCTAAAATTATTTTCTCAATTGCTAGAGGAACAAAATGATATTAGAATTCATTTTAAAATATAAATAAGAATTAATTACCCCTTCTAATTCAGTCTCAGCAAGCTGCAATGATACCCTTAATTCAAACAATGTGTCTCCTCCAAACATACAGCCTAGGAAAGCACCATCATTCTTCAAAGAATTGTGTATCTGTACAAAATACAAATAAGA
This sequence comes from Gigantidas platifrons, assembly GCA_002080005.1. Lineage (NCBI taxonomy): Eukaryota > Metazoa > Mollusca > Bivalvia > Mytilida > Modiolidae > Gigantidas > Gigantidas platifrons. The sequence goes on along the minus strand of MJUT01014663.1, from coordinate 117,696 downwards.
TATATATATATTATTATTTAATTGTTCACTGAAAAATTAAACTAGACTAAATGTTTTGCATGACGCTAATTTTTTTCGGTTTTGTTGTTAAAAATTCAAAACTGACAGGTAGGTGCTTAAAATTTTTATTTTGATATTTTTACTGCAACATTGTTTAACTCTATGAATTAATTTTGTCGGGTTTATCATTTTCCCCATGTTTATGTAATTTTGTTGGGTTTATCATTTTCCCCATGTTTATGTAATTTTGTTGGGTTTATCATTTTCCCCATTTTTATGTAATTTTGTCGGGTTTATCATTTTCCCCATTTTTATGTAATTTTGTTGGGTTTATCATTTTCCCCATTTTTATGTAATTTTGGTGGGTTTATCATTTTCCACATTTTTATGTAATTTTGTCGGGTTTATCATTTTCCCCATTTTTATGTATGTACATATATGTATCTTCAATTTTCTTTTCATTTTCAAAAGAATATTTAAAGGGGTGAGTGTTCAAGGTAAAGGATAGCAGATGTTTTCTTTTTGTTATAATCCTGTAAAACTTGACACTATTTAACACACCCAAATATGTGTGTGTCATGCAGACATCAAAATGGTGTGTAGTATCTCAGTAATAAATTAATACTTGTATTGTACAATAACATGTACTGCTACTGGTACTGCCTGTAATGTAAATAATATATGTTGATGTATTACACATACAAATACTTTGCAAATGTAACAATATTTTTTTTTTTATCTTATCATATATTACTCGTAAGAAAACCCAAAACTTTCAAAACACAAATGATGTGAGCATATATTTTATCACTTGGAATAACTTGCAGCTGACCTAACCAAAACATGAGGGGTGGGGGGGGGTTATGGTAAAACAAAGATTGAACAGATTAATGAAGAGCTACATGTACCATCATTTTTGAAAACTCACCTGTCTAAAGCAGCCAGGAAGATCATTTACCCAGTGCAAACTGAAATAAACATACTATATCATTAAAAACAAGACTATTGCTTCCTGTTTGTGCAGTATAAAATATACATTAAACAGATAGATTCCTTTCACTAGTATCACTGGTTGCCACAATATATCTTATATACTGTTTAAAGTGTCATAAAGGACCTATATAATCTTATTGCATTAGTAACAGTTGCCAAAGACAGTCATTCTTGAAAATAAATCACCAGAATTAGAAATAATAACAAATCTGTTAATTACAATAAGATTTTAACAAAATTACATTAATGTAGGTACAGGAAACATAAGTTATTCCCCTTGTTGTGTGGTCTTTACCTCTGAATTGAGAGAAAAGACAATATGTACATATGTAGGATATTGTACTAATATATATTTTACCTTAAACTGCTAACATATAAATCCACATAATTTTCTTTAAATGGTATAAATTCTTCATCTACGACAAGTCTATGTGTCACAATATCTTCTGGGTTTTCACACTGCTCCTGCATTATAAACACGAATGGTAAAATTAAACAATGTTTGAATTTCTACTACATCTTTATAGTTTGTATAAATGCACATAAAAAATATTTGTTTTGTAAACTAGAGACAGTCAGCATCTATCACATGGTAAAGCAGATTTACTCTCAGGATCATCCTGGTGGCTCAAAATTAACAATGTTGTAATTAACTAGTCTGTGCTACTGCAGTAACACATTTCATCTTACAATATACACAGGTGGTTTGCTACGTCACACGCACAGATACTTGAACATCGCCTCGAGGTAGGTTTATGCAGTTGTACAATTTAAAAAAAGGAAAACTAACAAAACCAAGTAGTTCACCGAAGGGCCCACATATCAGACGTCATTTTTAGCATTCATTCATTTGCAGTTTTGCAAACACTTCTGTACAGTTAAATTCTGGGCAAGGATACCATTCACACAAAACCCACGCAATGAATGTATGCTAACAATGAAGTCTGATATGTGGGCCCTTCGGTGAACTACTTGGTTTTGTTAAGTCTTCCTTTTTTTAAATTGTACAACTGCATAAACCTACCTCGAGGCGATGTTCAAGTATCCGTGAGTGTGACGTAGCAAACCACCCATGAATATAATTAAGAGAAAACTACAGACTTGTTGTATGTAACTAACAACATTTCTCACATATGGTTGTGTCAGTAAAAAGAATACTTTGTCACTTACATTATGTTTTTGCTACACTGTGACTACCAACTTCTATTATGTTTTTGGCTACACTGTGACTACCAACTTCTATTATGTTTTTGGCTACACTGTGACTACCAACTTCTATTATGTTTTTGGCTACACTGTGACTACCAACTTCTATTAAGTTTTTGGCTACACTGTGACTACCAACTTCTATCATGTTTTTGGCTACACTGTGACTACCAACTTCTATTATGTTTTTGCTACACCGTGACTACCAACTTCTATTATGTTTTTGGCTACACGGTGATTACTAACTTCTATTATGTTTTTGGCTACACGGTGATTACTAACTTCTATTATGTTTTGGCTACATTGTGACTACCAACTTCTATTATGTTTTTGGCTACACTGTGACTACCAACTTCTATTAAGTTTTTGGCTACACTGTGACTACCAACTTACATTAGGTTTTTGACTACACTGTGACTACCAACTTCTATTATATTTTTGCTACACTGTGACTACCAACTTCTATTATGTTTTTGCTACTGACTACCAACTTCTATTATGTTTTTGGCTACACGGTGATTACCAACTTCTATTATGTTTTGGCTACATTGTGACTACCAACTTCTATTATGTTTTTGGCTACACTGTGACTACCAACTTCTATTATGTTTTTGGCTACACAGTGATTACTAACTTCTATTATGTTTTGGCTACATTGTGACTACCAACTTCTATTATGTTTTTGGCTACACTGTGACTACCAACTTACATTATGTTTTTGCTACACTGTGACTACCAACTTCTATTATGTTTTTGGCTACACGGTGATTACCAACTTACATTATGTTTTTGGCTACACTGTGACTACCAACTTCTATTATGTTTTTGCTACACTGTGACTACCAACTTCTATTATGTTTTTGCTACACCGTGACTACCAACTTCTATTATGTTTTTGCTACACTGTGACTACCAACTTCTATTATGTTTTTGCTACACTGTGACTACCAACTTCTATTATGTTTTTGCTACACCGTGACTACCAACTTCTATTATGTTTTTGGCTACACTGTGATTACCAACTTCTATTATGTTTTGGCTACATTGTGACTACCAACTTCTATTATGTTTTTGGCTACACTGTGACTACCAACTTCTATTATGTTTTTGGCTACACTGTGACTACCAACTTCTATTATGTTTTTGCTACACTGTGACTACCAACTTCTATTGTGTTTTTGGCTACACTGTGACTACCAACTTCTATTGGAATATAGATCAGTGGAAACTACCTTGTTAACCTCCTTATATAACAGTGAATATTATTGTACTCTACTTTCACTTAGTTGTATCAAGGAAACAAGGTTGAGGTGGCAGATATCAATAAAAACACAAAGCATCAGACAGTAATTGTACCTAGTAAACACTATCACTTAAGTGGGTGACATGGGCACATATTTCTTGATTCATAGTAGGTCGCTATTAGACAAACTTACAAGCACTAATTCTGAATTATCACACTGATAAAGAGTTTTCACCATTTCCTTTTGGAGATGTTTTGAAACATATCCTCTGCCACAGCCTAGGTCCACAACTACATCAAAGTTCCTAAACAAAAAAATAACTACCAGGTTGCTATGTATGTATTTTATAGATTAAACAAAGGAATAAGATTAGAAAATTTCTATTCTGTTATGAAATGTTCAGTCAAAATTATACAGATATTTACATCATGTGTAGGTACTAATGTATCATTTCTGTCTGCCCTGATATTTTTTGCATACTGTATGGAAGATGATTTTGTATTTCAGTAATGAATTGAAACTTCCTGTCGATATATAGTACTATTTTCTTCACTGTTGTAAACATATATTTCAAAAAAATCATCTTGTTCATGTCATCTTTTTAATGAAAAGTTGAGGATAGTCTTCACATAAGTTTAGCTAAAACAATTTTTTTAACAAAACATTTCTTGTATTAATAACAAATTAAACATACCTTTTTATGTCACAGATTCTATCAAATGTTCTGTAGCCAATCTACAACAATAATCTATATTTTATTAAGAAATATACTTCAATACATGTTTGAAATCGAAAAGTAAAACTGTGATAAAAAAAACCAATGTCACAGGAAGGCGAGTCATATAGATTTTCAACATGGTACAGTGAAACCTGCCCACACGGTTACCTCTATGAAGCAGTCACCTGTATTAAAAGGTGATCTATGTCTTTTTTTCCCAGTAATATTAAAATCACATGAATTAAACCTCTTTTAAGAGATCCCCTGCCTTAAAAGACAACTTTTTCTTTGTTTTAAATTAAATGTGTCCTCTTAATACAGGTTTGACTGTATATGGATTGAACATCATAAATAGGATGAATTGATTTGGGGAGGGGGGAGAACTGATCCATTATCTTACCAAAATATCACCACTAAAAGTCTATTTTACCAAAATGCCTCTACTTTAAAAAAAAAAAAAAATCATATGACCAAAATGCCCCATAATATATTAGAACCAGGGGTTAATTGCACTGAACTTTGCCTCTGCATTGAAGTGTAATAATCAATAATTTTCATTTGATCTCTATTGAAATCATTGTATTAAATTCATGCTGATTTTACTACTCATAAGGGTGTCTTGATTGACATTAAATTATATTTATAAAAAAAAAACTCCAATTATTACCTGTTTTTGTGATTCAAAAGTGATCAAATTACTAAGTCACTTAGTGTCATTGTGTGATCGTTTTTGTTGGTATTTTTTGCTGTGAATCCTAATGGAGACATGTACACTGCCCGAGAATCGTTCTCAAATTGTTAGCTCATGGTAATCGTCCAACTTCTAAGTTTTTGTGAACCTATATCTTTACAGTTATATTAATGACTATATTTTACTTTGGATCCATTTCATAAAGTTAAAGTTTTATTTTGAATGAACTTTTAAAATTAACTGTTTCATGTGATCAAACTTTTGTTACTAGTTATTTTTCTTTTCTTTAACATCAACTTTATTCATTTAGATGACATGCTGGTGCTGACCAATTTTAGCTTCATAGTGTGGTCGTCTGCCAGTGCCATGTCTTTGATAATTTAAATATTGAAGCAATACCTATTTTAGTTACGCTGACCGTTGAAAACTGGTGACATAATACATATTGTTTACAAAAAAAAGCATGTGTTGTTTGTAATGCTACTGTTGTGACATGTTATATATGACAAGCTTTGATTCTGGTCGCTATATTGAGATATTAATAATACTTGTGTGTTATACTTATACCGTTGAAAACAGGATATTTTTCATGAACAGTGACAAGCCCTCCCAATATTATCCCCTCATTTTGGGGGCATTTTGGTCAAATGATTTTTATTTTTGAAAGAAGTGGGTGCATTTTAACATGTATTTGACATTTTATATTGGTTTGTTTGTTTTATGGTGTTTAATGCCACTTTCAACAATATTTCAGCTATATCGAGGTGGTCAGTTTTATTGGTGATGAAACCGGAACACCCGGAGAAAACCACTGACCTTTCACAATTCACTGACAAACTTTATCACATATATAATAAGCTTTATTTATAGTCGGGTTGACATATAACAGTACAAACACAAGCTCTTACGAGCTTTTTGCCGACATAATGTTGTACACTTCGCCCTGATCAACCTATCTATCTCTATCTTTCGATTCTCATGTCACACATGCTCTTAATAAGCGAGAAGACTATTTCACCTCTTCCTTTATGTAATCGTAAACTTTGTAGTCTTTCATCAATGCAGTCCGATCTTTCTGCAGTCTCTTTGCTTTCCTGTCGAAAACGTTCATAATCATTGTATCTGGGTTTTGTGTTGCGAAGCATCTTTTTAGTGATGATAATGTTGTGTCCGGTAAAAATTTCAACCCTTTTTTATACAGCTGTGAATACCGGCTCCACGAACAACCCAACGAAACTGGCACAATCATATTTGATCAAGATCAACTTTTTATAGCCTCCATTTTACCATTTTAACCGAATTCTCGTAATAAGAGCACTCACGATTGGACAGTACTGTTTTGGTTAATGGTATAGCTGAACACCATTTAAGTTTTTAAAATAACGTACATGCAGAACAATCTAACAGAAAATTTAGGTCTGGCTTAGTTTATGGTGTCTAACGCCACTTTAAGCAATATTTCAGTTATATTGTCGCGATCAGTTTTATTGGTGGAGGAAACCGAACTACCCGGAGAAAACCACTGATCTGTCGCAAGTAACTGACGACTAAACTTTATCACATAATGTTGTATCAAGTACACCTCGCCATGAACGGGATTCGAACTCACAACTTTAGTGATGATAGGCACTGATTGCACAGGTAGTTGTCAATCCAACTACCACACGGTCACGACAACGACGGCCCGTTAGGGGAAATTTATAGCAACCATAAAGTATTAATTTGAATCACTATATAACATTAGGGACGGACCATTTAACTTCAAGGGGGGTTATGGTTTGTTTCTAAAAAAATATTCTGATTCCCGATGTTGCTGAAAAAAATATTCTGATTTTGTTGGAGGAAAAGAAAATAATCTGATCCAGAGTTTTTGTCATATAACCTATTAATGGTAATATTCTGGAAAAAAAAATTCGCGCTTTGCGCGATAAAAAAAAGAAAAAAAAAGAACCGCCTAGCGCATGAATGCGCGACGTATCCCCCCGCACTTGCATAATGTTTAGTTTTATATATTTATAGAAAGCAGCCATGCAGTCTTAATGTATAACATACTTAAAAGCCACATGCAAAGATAATTCAAATATATCCATGTTTACTAAAGTTATCACGTAAACCTTGAAGACACAATTCTCAAAATTGGTGATTTTTCAACCAAAAACTAAAATTTTCCCCCAAAACCCTTGCTTCAAATATTTCCATGTTAGAACCCATCCAAGATAATGATATTTACAAACCACACACAAAAAATTATTCAAATCTATCCATGTTTACTAAAGTTATCGCGTAAACAAGACACAACTCTCAAAATTGTTGATTTTTCAACTAAAAACTAACATTTACCCCCAAAACCCTTGCTTCAAATATTTCCATGTTAAAACCCATCCAAGATAGTGATAATTACAAGCCACATGCAAAAAATTATTTAAATCTATCCATGTTTACTCAAGTTATCGCGTAAACAAGAAAGTGTGACGGATGGACAGACAGACAGACGGTCGCTATTACTATATCCTCTCACCGCTATCGCGGGGGGATAATAAATATCCTAACTCTTGTGTTGTCCGAAAAAAAAATTCTGAACGAAACAAAAAACCATAACCCTTTCCTGCAAGTTAAATGGTCGGTCCCTTAGTATGACCTCTTTGCCAGATTTCGAATAAGATCTTTCTTCTTGTGATATAAATATTGACGATGCATAACAAGTTGAAGAGAATATAAACATACTTCCCTTGGATGAAGGTGTTGGGGTAGATTAACACACGAGGGAAAAAATTATCATCCGAGACGAAGTCGAGGGTGATAATTTTTTCGCAGAGTGTGTTAATCACCCTAACACCTTCATCAAAGGGCAGTATGTTTTTTTATTATACTGAATGACTAATGATTCAAATGTTCATTATGTTATTAGAAGGACAATTGTTAAAAAAAATAAAAACTCATAAATTAAGATAGTTTACTTACATTAACAACAACAAAACATCAAATAGCAACAAATTTAACAAGATAATAACA
>MJUT01014663.1:87605-109538 GCA_002080005.1 Gigantidas platifrons | reverse complement strand
TTTTTCTTAATTTTAGAATTTTGAAAATCGATAAACCTTGGCCGGAGCGGGTGTTAATTTTTCCGGATAGGCAAACTTCGGGCTCAGCGGGTGTTAATTTTAGGCATTAACACCCGTTGCTAATATTATCACATGTTGCTAGGGATGGGCGGGGCTTATGGAAGGTTAGTGAAAATTAACAAATGTCGATTGTCCAATGAAATGAATGGAAAATGTAAGAAATTTGCATAAAGTATAATAACATATATTGCTACTCTTTGATATTACAAAATCAATTTATAATATAATAACATGTTTTCTAATATTAGGAGTTGCTTTCCATGAACGACATTGAAAGCAACGGTGGTCGTGACAATTTTAAATGAGTGAGTGGGTGGTTGTTGTTTAACGTCAACTCGGCAATATTTCACGAGGTCATAATCACGAGGATCGCTTTATATTAGATCAACACCTTTAGTTGGATTTTTATAGCGCTAGATCACTAAAACAATAGTCCGCGGATAGACATGTCGCCCACTCATTATTTGAACCTAGTTCTTCAATTATTTACAGATCAAGGCACTGCAGGGCCGGATTTAGATGAAGAGAGACCCCAGGCTATTCCACTTGCGAGGCCCCTCCCAATCCCACCCTTGTGAATAGAGGAAGATAAAAGAGTATTTTACACAATCAATGAAGCCGAGGATGATGACAGATGCTTTAAATTTCCGCAATTCACAATTCCTCATCTAAAGAAAATTAGCCACGACATTAAAGCACATTTGATGTTTGCCAACACCTTGTTTTTTTCAACTTATCTATCTCACTGCTTTCAGTATGGAAGGACAAAATAAAGACAGAAATCAATGCTAGTGTCGACTTATTGCCCTTATTATTCTGAAATGGGGTGCAAGGAAAATTGTAGAAGAGTTATGCCAACTTGTGTAAGAACGAAACTTTACGACAAAAAAGATTATTTCAATTTTCCCATTGTGAATTTTCCATTTATATGTAGCAACATTCCAGCAGCGCCTGCATATGGAGTATATCTCTCGGACGGTTGATTCGATACATATAGAGCTTGTGGTTCATATCAGGATTTTCTTGATAGAGGGTTGCTCCTAACAAGGAAGCCATTGAACCAAGGGTTTCTATTGGTTTAGTTGAAGACATCACATCGAAAGTTTTACGGTAACCACCATGACTTAATTGGTTAACTGTTAAGGAACATCTGTATCACAAATGACCACGGATTCGTTCCACTTGTCGTAATCACTTTCCTCGTTCATGAATTATCACCGGGTTTGTAACTATATAGAGTAGCACGAAGGGAGCCACTAGTGGGACAGGAACTGCTTACCCTTCCGGAGCACCTGAGTTCACCCCTGGGGTTTTAGTGGGGTTCATGTTACTCGATCTTTAGCTTTGATGTGTAGTGTTTTGTAGATCATTGTTTGTACTTTTGTCCTTTTTCCTTTGGCCATGGTGTTGTCTGTCCTTATTCGATTTATGGATTCTGATTACCCCCTTTGGTATATTTACACTCTTCTTATTAATTCGGGGTACCTGGAATGAAATTTCAGGAAAAGAACGATATCGGGTACAAACAATCATTTAAAAAATAGAGTGAAGTACAAATAGAATATCGGTACAGTATATATGAATGTATCGTGGCACATATATGGTCAAACGTTCAATTTCCCCCATACATAATAGCATGAAACTTGTCGAAACTATATTCTATAATTAAAAGTAAATTTCTTCTCATTTTGTTGGTAAAATTTTACACTTAACAAATACGTTTTTCTTAATAGCTTTGGTTTATTTATTATAAAAATCACTTGACGCTTAATCATTACAGTAAACTGTATACTGGTTTTATTTATATACCTATTTTATAATATGGAAACATGGGATATTTGTTCTAAAGAATAATTTAACCTTATTGAATCTGTTCAATTAGATGCCGCTCAAATAATTTCAGGGCTTAGAAAGGGAACGCCAAGGTTAAGAATATACAATGATCTTGGATGGGATTCTCTCCATAATAGACTACTAGAATATACAAATGATAATTTCTAGTACAATCTGCGAAGCCAGAGGGAGTTTACAACCCCAAGATGTCAAACAACATGTTATAAAGATAGCTTTGTCCCATATACTCTTGATAAGTGGAATTCACTTGATGAAAATATATATTCACCAGAGGTATGAATTGTTTGAAAAATTAAGGAAATTTGATACAATCATAGATCTTTATGTCCTGATTTTTGGAAACTCAACTCTTAATTCTGACCAAATTGAAGAAATATTTTTATTTGTTCAGGAATGCATTCAAGACTCAAGGATCCCCCCCCCGATTGTCTTAATTCTAATGCAAGTATCAAAACAATGTGACTGTTCAGCCTATCGTTACATTTACTCGACGGGGCTGTCGTGGTCGTGATCGGATGGTAGTTGGATATACAACTACATGTGCCATCAGTGCTTATCACCACTATATAAGGTTGTGAGGTTGAACCCCGTTTATGATGTAGTGTACTCGATACAACATTATGTGATACAGGTGTCAGTTACTTGCGACAGGTCGATGGTTTTCTCTGGGCACTCCGGTTTCCTCCACCAATAAAACTGACCGCCACGGTATAACTGAAGTATTGTTGAAAGTGGCGTTAAACACCATAACTCTAAACCAAACCATTTACAGGGTCCATACTTTAATATAACTTCTTCTTTTTTCTCTCTACTTACAACTACTGTCTCTCTACTTACAACTACTTTATTTATTTTACATATTTTTTATTAATAATTCTCTAATACTAAGTAACATGAAATGAATACAATAATTTAATTGTCAATGTCGACAGTACATTTATAACAAAGTGGCTATTTACAAAATACATTATATAAGTCAGTAATATTGCAGTAGCTCAGTACCACATGCATTTGACCGATGGACATTAATTTTCCCGTGTTTGCCACGGGGGTACGTATTTTCAGGGCTAGTAAAGATGTAGGGCCTCTATTTGTGGGTCCTGGGTCCACTCCAACACTAGAAATAAATTGTTTATTTTATTTCTAGTATTGGAGTGGACCCAGGACCAAACAATTTATTTCTAGTGTTGGAGTGGACCCAGGACCCACACCCACAAATAGAGGCCTTACATCGTTACTAGCCCTGAAAATACGTACTCCCGTGGCAAACACAGGGAAATTAATGTCCATCGGTCAAATGCCTGTGCTCAGTACAGCATAATTCTTTTTATTAGATAATTTGTTTTGTCTGATGTAACCCTCTGTTATAGTGAACAGGTGAAAATGCACCAACTGACATTAAGGAAAAATATCCACAAATATTCTTGAAGGTAAATTGTCTCCCCTGACTGTTTGCAATTTTTGTATATGTGTGTGTGTATTCAATTATTACTGTTATAATTCTACCGTCTTGTATGAGAAAGGATTTATATAGGTATTGACTTTTATCCAATCACTTTGTTTATACTAATTAAAATTTATAAAATATTCTTAATCGAATTCAACGTTAAACTGTAAGTACACGGGAAATAATCTCATTTTAAGAATGTGTTGTATCTGATTTTGATTTTCACATATTTAAATTTAGTTGTCATCAATTTCGGTATTTGTTTTTTTTTGTATATTTCTCTGAGTCAGGACATTCAGAAATTAATTTTAAAACGTAAAGTGCATGCAAACTCATTTTTATTTTCAGCTTCTGGTGTACTTGTACACACATTATATACTAGACAACATGTTGAGTGGTAACTCCCTTCCTGTTACTTAATATAATACAATGAACATCTATTTTATCATCAATATTTACAAGTACATGTATTATGCACGTGGTATGCCACCTTTATATTATTAACTACACGTATTCGTACCGCCCTACGTAATTTACGTTATGTAAATTAGTTACCCATTGGCACTTTATTTTGTTTTTATTCGATGGGGATCTTAAATGTCACCAGTGAATTTTTTCTCTTAGTCTATGCTACAAGTTTAAAACAAATGGTTTATTATTGTGGGGATGGAAATTTTCTTGACTTATAACAATCTTGCCGTTTATTATTAGAGACGTGAATAAGGAAAAGGGCACTAAAATTGGTAACGTTTCTGGAACAATCTTCATCAGGTACGCTCAAAATCATGACGCGTTTCTGGAACAACCTTCACCAGGTACGCTCAAAATCATGACGCGTTTCTGACACAACCTTCATCAGGTACGCTCAAGATCATGACGCGTTTCTGGAACAACCTTCATCAGGTACGCTCAAGATCATGACGCGTTTCTATAATAACCTTCACCAGGTACGCTCAAAATCATGACGCGTTTCTGGAACAACCTTCATCAGGTACGCTCAAGATCATGACGCGTTTCTGTAATAACCTTCATCAGGTACGCTCAAAATCATGACGTGTTTCTGGAATAATCTTCATCCGGTACGCTCAAAATCGTATAATTTGAAAGCCAAATAATTTTAAGTTTTGGGAGCAATAAAACCAAGGGCATAAACAGGACAGCCAAAATCGGTAAAGGTCACCTATGTCCGAGGGAGGACAATCTTAATTCTATTAATAATTACATTATTTAAGAACTGTAAATTTCAGTAACAAATATGTATAATAAACCACGTCAGTGCCGAAGCACAGATTACTGGGCGGATGATACCCTCGGGGTTCACTAGGAGAGGGATGATACCCTCGGGGTTCACCAGGAGAGGGATGATACCCTCGGGGTTCACCAGGAGAGGGATGATACCCTCGGGGTTCACCAGGAGAGATATCGACACAGTGGTAGTAATAAAAACGTATAAATTTAGTTCTCACGACGCGTTTCTAGAATAACCATCATCAGGTAGGCTCAATATCAAAAGTTTGGAAAGCCAAATTTTACAAAACCGAATTCAAATGAATACAAACTTGCAACAATCGTCTTGGATATTGCCGGTCACAGACTTTTCTAACCTGCCGGCATTAAGAAAGGTGATATAGAGACACGTTCCTTTCTGAAACTGTCGTTTGCCAACAAAGGTTTTAATGGCATTAACTTAGGTAATATCCTTCATCACAAATCCGTCAAATCTAAAATTCCACCATATTTTAAAGATCAGTCCGTACCTATAATCTCATATATGCATATACCATACCTATAGTAGCAAAAATATTCAATTACAAACACGTGTTGCATGGTCTCAATATTGACGATTTCAAATCTAAGCCTCCTTGTTGCACCTGTGCAAGTTCCCCATTTATATATAATCCAACTGGCCACGTTTATAACTGGTGACTTTAAAATTATCAACATGTACAACACCTCTCTATGAGAGGTATTCGCCAAAGAGCCTAAATCCATAAACTGGAAACATAACTTTAGAATTCTTATGGATTCCGTCGAGGATTATGCCAGGCAATGGGCTTAACGTGAAAAGGAGGACTTAGATACTCTTTCCGAATGGGTGAAGAGTGTGAGGTCGCTGATACAAATTAGAATTTAAAAACTCATTGGGTTTATGCGCACACGCTCTACATCAATCTTGAAAGGCCCAAATGTTGCTAACCACCTGTTTCTCCTCCATGACAAATATGTTATTGTCTCCGCCGACAAGGGCCCTAACAATATTGTTTTGTGTGTAAATCACATTACGTAGACTGCTTGATAAAGAAATTAGGTACTGGCAATTCATTTGGCAACCCTACATATACCCCGACGACACTTACGAAAGAGGAAATCCTGGACAATCATAAGTCTGTTTTATGTTCCTTTGGAATTTCAACCAAAGATGAAAAACTGGATCTACCACCACTCTACTGGATTCCTAAATTACGCAAGTGTCCTTTCAAACAGCGCTATATTGCTGGGTCTGCCAAATGCTCCACGAAACCTCTTTCCAAATTATTAACATGTATTCTATCAGCGGTCACAACCGGGTTTCAGAGTTACTGTGACACTAGATACTAGTACTCGAGGGGTGGTATGAATCAGATGTGGATTCTGAAGAACTCTAAATATCTGTTAGAGTACATACAATCTAGGTCCCCTCCTCCTGCAATAGCATTAAAACATTTGACGTCTCTACCCTCTACACAACTATTACTCACCCTAAGCTGAAGAATAGAGTAAGGGAAATTGGTCCAACTGTGCTTCCTAAAAAAGAATGGCCAACGTAGATACAAATGTATTGTGGAAGGAAGGGACAGATCATATTTGTAAAAACAACACTCTGAGTCTACCAAAAAACTCTCTGAAACTGATATCAACATGCTCGAGTTTATGATTGACAACATATTTGCTACCGGTATGTTTGGTGGACGTGTTTTTCAATCGGCAGTCGGCTTACCTATGGGTACAAACTATGCTCCTCTTCTCGCCGATTTGTTCATTTATTCGTACGAGGCAGATTTCATACAGGGGGTTCTCAAGAAAAACGAAAAGAAGCTAGCCAGATCCTTTAATTTCACGTTCCGCTATATAGATGATGTCCTTTCACTAAATAATTCTAGGTTGTGGTGATTTCGTTGATCGCATCTTTCCCATTGAGCTTGAAATAAAGGATACCATAGATACAGATAGGTCTGCTTCATACCTTGACTTACAAATCGAAATTGACAGTGAGGGCGGTTAAGAACGAAACTTACGACAAAAGAGATTATTTCAATTTACCCCATTGTGAACTTTGCATTTATATTTAGCAACACCTCCATATGGAGTATATATCTCTCAGTTGATACGATATTCCAGAGCTTGTGGTTCCTATCGGCATTATTTCCTTGATAGATGATTGCTGCTAACAATGAAGCTACTGAACCAAGGATTCCTTGGTTAAGTTGAAGTCATCACTTCGAAAGTTTTACGGTCGCCACCATGACTTGGTTGATCGTTATGGACTATCTGTGTCGCAAATGACTAATGGACATGTCCCACTTGTCGTAAACACCTCCTGGTCCTTTCCTCATTCACGACCTATCACCGGATTTGTTACTAGATTAACACCATGGATATCACTAGTGGAACAGGTACTGTTTACCCTTCCTGAGCACATCCCCTGTTTTTAGTGAGGTTCGTATTACTTAATCTGTAGTTTTATGTGCATGTTTTGTAGATCGTTGTTTGTCCTTGGGACTTTTTATTTTAGTCTGTTATTCTTCGATTTACGGATTCTGATTATCCCTTTGGCATCTTCAAACTCTTCTTGCACTCGCTGCGAAACAGGCTAGAAAAACTCGCTTTTCTACCCGTTTCTGAAGCTCGTACAAATATTTATTTTTATATTTTCCGACAATGTACGTATATTGTATAAGTAATGATTATGTCCCTTGTGGAACCATGATTGGAAATAAAAAATACCTTATTTTATCTCAACTATAATATCTTAAGAACAATAAACATCCCTTATTTTCACTCTCAATCTAATTAAAGTGAGCAAGTGTGAAGATCTAATTTTAATTAGAATGTTTGATTCTAGAATATCATGAATGTTTGACTAGAATATCATGCATTTGTTAAAACACAATACACACCCTGCAAACGAACATCTCTAACGTGGAGCAACATTTCAAGGACGTCAAAGATGTGTCCGGTCTCAGTAAAAAATTTAGTATTGAAGTAAAACAAGGCATACGCTTGTTCCGCCATAATTTGTCTATATATCTATATAATTTGCATTTCATAGCTCTGCCGAATAGTCCTCCATTCATCCTTTCATGACAGAAATCGCGTTCGTTTTTGTAGTGACACGTTTACACACTCATAACTTCTTTATCTCTGCACATAATCTCACCCGGCTTAATCAAGTACACAAGCAGCCTTACGTTTTATTTGGCAGGAAATGAGGAAATGAATTTATAGAAGCGAATTATTTAGTGAAAGGACATCATATATTAATATAGCGGAACGTGAAATAAAAGGATCGGGCTAGATTCTGTTCGTTTTTCTTTAGAAGTAACCACATGAAGTTTGCCTCAAACCGTGACAATCGGATAAAATACCTGGATATATCTTAGTATTTTTTGTGTTCAACGAGTTCAGCTGGGAGGCGATTATTCGTTTTGTTTATATTGGTTGAATTGTGTGCTGTCGCTGTTTAAACTATCTTTTAACTCGTGGTTGTTGATGGAGATGGTTCACGATAGATGTTCCACCCTCCTCACAGAATTTAGTACTGCGTTGAGACTACTATTTTACCTATTTTGTTTCAGTATTGTTATAAATGCTGCTATAGCGACAGCCGGAACCTTTGAACCGTAATGAAAGCGGGAGGTTTGGCGCCGTATAATATGATTCAACCCACCATTTCTTTGGAAATGCATGTACTAAGTCAGGGTCATTACGGTTTTCCGGTTGTTGACTGATTTTGTCTGTTTATATACTTATGAGTTTTTACTTTCCCTTTGGAAGATTGTTCGGAGTTCGGTAATTTTGTCGTTACCCTTATTTCATAAAGCAACAAATCAGCAAGAGGAGCACAGTTAGTACTCATAGGAATTCTGGTCGTCTGGTTGAAAAAAATGTCCACCAAACATAACAAATAAGTTGTCAAACAAAAACTAGAACATTTGGAGGGTGTCAATTTCAGAGAACATTTTGTTAATATCAGTGTTTTATTTGTTACAAAATAAGATTTGTCCAATCTCAAAAACAAGACATCTGATTCTACAATGGCAATCTTTTGTTATGAAACAAAGCTGAAATAATTATTTTATCTGTCCTTTGTTTCGGGTGGAGAATAGACATACAAAGGGTAGAGAAGTAGAATGTTTAAAAGATATTGCATGAAGAGATGGTATAAATGCAGTTTTGAATACATGATGATTATGAAAAGGATGTTCAAACAGTGATGGTCAATATGTCCACTAATATCAACAAAACGAACAAACACGGCTCACCTCAACTCATTAAGCTTAAACAAGACGAACAAACACGGCTCACCTCAACTCATTAAGCTTAAACAAGACGAACAAACACGGCTCACCTCAACTCATTAAGCTTAAAACAGACCACGACATATAACGTTGGAAATCCAGGCCCTGGCTAGTGACAGGCACAAAAATGTGGTGGGGATAAACCGGTTAATGAGATCCCAACCACCTCTCTGGTCAATTACATCTCAATGGCAATATACAGATATAAACAAACGGCATAAAACTGTAATTTACCAGAAGAGAAGATTTCAACATGTTTCAGTTATAGACCTATGTTTAAGGTCAGCAGATATCTTGACTGGGTTCAGTGAAGGAGAAATAAGAAGAAACTACCCACATAATATTCCTACCTATAACAAATAACTGCTAAATAATCTACGAAAACACAAGTCATTAAAATACATAAAAAGCTGGGCTATAATACAGGAGACTAGTTGTCTATCTCTATTTACATGTTGTGTTTATTTCCCACGTTAGACACATTCAGTCACAATTGCACATTTCCCAACCTTAGTATTTTGAAAATATATGTATTTGTATATTATCTACACAAACTATTCAATTTGACACACAATAAAATTATGATATGGCACATGGACTTAGAATTTTGACACCATTGGGTTTGATTTTCGGGTCCAATGTATTTGTAGCTACTTTTACCACTGTTTCAAATACTTCTTTAAGTCCAATGTTACCAACAGCAGAACACTCCACGTAAGTCTTAGCTCCTATAGCTTTTGCCGTTTTAATACCGTCTTGTATTGAAATTGCCTTTTCTTTTTTCGTCTGAAGTTCATCTAGTTTAGATTTATCTTCCCGTAAATCCGTTTTAGTTCCCACAAGAATATACGAAGCTCCAGGAGCTAGAATTCGAATTTCTGCAAGCCAGTTTTTCTTTGCATTTTCCAGACTTGGTGGATTAGTTACACTGAAGCACAACATAAAAACGTCTGTTCCTACAGTGAATAATTCCCTCATTCTTCTGTATTCATCCTAGAAAATGATAGAAAAAATATAAAAGTGAAAATCAAGACTTGGAACACTGTGGTGCCTATATGGATAAAATCTACAGGGTTACAACCAATCAATGGAAAGATTAGTGGCTACAAACGATATTTCGGATATCTTGACGGTATGTTTTATTACTGGAAGAAGCCGGAATAATAACCAGGAGAAAATCACAGACCTGTGACAAGAAACAACTAACTGTCCAACATGATCATATAAAGTTGAATCGAGTTAGTTATGAAAGAAGTGACAATGAATAAGTTCTAAAATACAAATATGATGCACAATGATGTCGTTTCCATTAACACTCTTATCTCCAGATAACACCGTTACATGTTCAAAAAATGGAAAAATACTTATAACAGGTGATTTTAACTCACGAACTTCAAATTCACCCGACTTCATATTAATTGATGAAAATAATGAATATTTAGAAGAAATTCTGCCTAATGGTTATATTTCTGACTTTCAATGTACAAGAAAAACACAAGATAAAAATTTAAATGCACAGGGACAACAACTTTTAGAACTTTGTGTTTCTGCCAAAATCCGAATACTAAATGGAAGATTCATAGGAGATCTTCTAGGTAACATTACATGTTTTATCCAGAGAGGTTGTAGTGTGGTAGATTATGCAATTGCCAGTGAGGGTCTACTTTCCTCAGTAACTTTTTTCCAAGTACAAAACACAACCCCTTATTCAGACCATTGTCAGTTGATAAAACACTTAAAATGCAACAGTAAAATTCCTAAGCTTCAAGAGAATTATATACAACAAAACTACAAATTGAAGTGGACAAATTATTCAAAGATTTTACTCGAAAAAGAACTGACAGAGAAATATATTTTTGAAACTGTTGCAAATTTCCAGAATATTAATTTTGAAAATAACTTAAATGAGGTCATCATGGCAAATAATATAATTTCAAATATCTATATTAATTTATCAATAAAATGTATGAAAAAATGTTACATTAAAACTAAAAAGAAAAAGAAGAAATCCTACTGGACAAACTCTCAGTTTTTAGCTCTGAGAAGTACTGTCAATTCATACAGCAAAAAAAAATGAAATTCTCTCCCTTTGACCATAACATTAGAAACACTTTCATAACACATTGCAAAAAATTTAGAAAAATGTCTAAAGAAATGAAAAGGGAACATAAGCAAAATATAATTAACACAATTAATAATCTTTCTCCAAATGAGAGTAAAGAATTTTGGAAAATTCTAAAAAATATTAAAAATCACCTTGGTATAAATTTAAATAAATTTGCAAAACACTTTAAAGACCAAGGGAATCCAGAAAATATTGATAAAGACTTTGAGAATAAGATTAATGTAAATCTTTTAAAAGAAGAAGAACTTCTAACAAACAAAAATACTGACCAACCTATCACAATAACAGAAATAAAAATCAAATTAAGAAATTAAATAATGGAAAGAGCAGTGGTCCAGATCAAATATGCTATGAAATTATTAAACACAGTAGTACTGTATATACAGCATTAGCTAAGTTTTTCAATTTAATTTTAAATACTTCTTTATATCCTCAAGAATGGAATAAATCATTCATTATTCCAATATTTAAAAGTGGAGACCGAACAAATCTCTCTAACTATCGCGGTATCTCACTTACTAACTGTCTGAGCAAATTGTTTAATTCTATTATTAATAATAGACTACTAGATATATTTAAAGATAAAATTAACCCTTCTCAATTTGGTTTCAGAAAAAAATAATAGAACCTCTGATAGTATACTTGTTGTTAAAACTGTAATAAATAAGTACATCAACAATGAGAAATATTCCATTAGGGTCAGGAGGTTAAAATCTTACGTCAAATTACGTATGGGGTTAGCCATTAGGGTCAGAAAGTTAACATCTTACGTCAAATTATGTATGGGGTTAGCCATTAAGGTCAGGAAGTTAAAATCTTAGGTCAAATCACAGGCGCTTGTGTATAGTCAAAAATATGCTCGCTATGTACTTAAAATAGCGAGCATATTTTTGACTCTACACAAGCGCCTGTGGTCAAATTACATATGGGCTTAGCCATTAGGGTCAGGAAGTTAAAATCTTTCGGTATCATATCTCAAACATTTATTACTTATTTTTTCTGTATCTCTTATATAGTTATTTTGATTACATGTTCTATAAAGTCAAAATCAAGGAAGTGACATCGACCTCGAAAAAAAAACAAGAAAAAAAAAGAATAATTATTTGAAGAAATACAAGGGATTTCCATGAAAGACGAGACAGTTTTTAACAATATCATGAAAATTAGTTTTTTATAAGCATATTTGAAAATTGTATTAATACTGACAATATACATTATCGACAAAAATTTATAAAATTATAGAAATAAGAAGACAAGTAAGCCTCTAATTGTAGTATAAATATATAATAGTTTTGTGTGTACATATAATAGTTATGCCTACCAAACCGACGGTATCTGTTAGACCAAGGTTATACTGCTGGTCGTCTACGTCTACAACCACTGGTACTTCAAATGAACTGCTGTTTCCGGCTAAAAATAGTAGTCAAATATTATAGTAAACTTCTTATGTTATAAGAAGATGAGTTTTAGAAGATTAAATCAACAGATTATATAGTTAATGGTTTATTTCAGTTAAGGGAAATGGCTTTCCCCTTTCACGGCAATCCTAAAGGTCACATATCAGTACAAGTTGTTCGATTTGTCTTGTTGTAATAATTTCAAATATTTTGTATATGTAAACGAAGTACATGACTGTGCTCATCTGTTGTATGTGGTCTGTTAGCATATTTCCAATGTGATAAACTTTTATTTGATGAAGAAACGCTTAAAATACTATAATATGTCAAGAGTATTCCCGAATAAGAGAACATCGAACTGTATAAACAATTCACATTGTCTACTGTGGTATGATAGCTCCCTGTGTGCGACATAGCAGAACCCGGAGCAATTAAAGATCGAATTTTAATTAGATTGGTAGTATGATAAATTGTATTGGAAAATGGTATTTTCAATGCTTACAATAAGATAGCAAGTAGGTGGTAGATAAAACAGACTTAATAAGTGCGAACTATCTCATGTAAGAAAAACGTTAAATTACAAGAAGAAAACCACTTTATTAAATATTGGAAAAGGAAGTGATTTGAACAAGTTTGTATTGTATTACATGTGTACTTTTCAGAAAACGTCTGCACCACACTTTGTACTTATCTTAGAAGAATATCGTATTTTATTAGTTTTATCAAGCATCTGTAATTCATATCATCTGAAGCTATCTTTGAAATATAAGATTTGTGTTAAATTTATCAAATCCAGTGTGTGGTGTATATACAATGTATCCAAAGGGGGTTTGACGTGGCGGTAATCGACAGAACAGTTGGGATGGGGGGGTGCTATCGTTTCAACGTTATTTGCTGAAGTTTGTCGGTGACATTCAGCAATCGGTGGTTCATCTCAGTACTCCGGTTTTCCCGACCAAATAAAATGACCGTAACGATATAACTGAAATATTGTTAAAAGTGACGTTAACAAACTATAAATGCACGTAATCCTAACAGATTATCGGATCAATGTCAAATATTTCGTTGTAAATTTCATTTTAAGTTGAAAATGAATCACAACGGATATGATGCTTATTCCAGTTTACTACTGGTGTTAAACAGTTAAGTGATTCAGATTTTTGTAGGACTTTTTTATGTAAATAATTTTCTATATATAATAAATAAATATTTACATTATAATACATCAATATGGTCCAACATACACATTTACTTATTATAAAACAATTAAATGTTTAGGTACGTGAGTATTATATTATTTTTTTTTCAAAACATGGCCACTAATACGAAAGACCTTCAAGATCTGTATTAGATTGTAATAAAAACAGTTTTTCTCCCGAATAAAATCAATCAAAATATAAAATAAAATATAAAATATATAAGTTATAAACAAAAAGAATTAAACAAACCTTTTATGGTCATATGTTCATAAAGCTCGGGAACATCTCCTTCCGGGAATTTATTCGTAGCATAAGTCATCAATAAACAAGTTTTCCCGACACCACTATCACCGACGGCCGTAACTTTTATTTTCTTCGGTTGTACATGCTTTTCTTCTGCCATTACGGCAGAGTTGTCTTTTGTCATCTACCTATCACATACAATTTTATATTATCGCCTTTACAAAGTCAATGTAAAACTGAGACTTCGATATCCTGAGACTATTTCCGCAAATAATCTTGTAGCAACATCCGGCCACATGACCTGTTAAAACTGACGTTACATGTTGCAGGATGCTCGTCAAGTAAACAATTTACCGTAGTTATGACTAGATATATAAATAATTATAAGATCGGATAAGCTATGTATATTACAAATGATACATTTACTCAGTATCAAAAGTGAGGTCATCATCATTAAAATTAATCATAGAATATAAAACTTTAATGGTGCATGTTAAATTAGTGCATACATAACGGAAACGGACTCTCAAAACCACCATTATTTTTATATTGACAAGGCCAATTATATTTCATTTTATTTTTTTTATATACGAGTCGTAAATTTTGTGTAAATTACCATTTTTTATGTTTATCATTAACTGTGACATACAAGTTTTGGACGATTGTTTTCCATTATTGTTCTATAATACACAAAACAGGGCTATGTCGGGCGCAGCAACCATGCAAGTTTCACAACAATCTTGCCAGTTTAACTCGAAAATTATACCTGATAGAGGAAATCCGATGGAATACTACACGATGCCCTTTAAGCAGTCAATGAAAAGAAAAAAAAACACATATCCAAAATTTCAAAATTAGATGAAAAAATGATGTCTATCTTTCATATAGGAATTGGCTCAACGGTAACTCATAAATAAATAAATAAATAAATAAATAGGATGAAAAATAAGAAAGTAAAAATTTTGGAAGATGGTACTTTCTGGTCCATTTCGGTGGAGTTTATTACGGAAACCGCAAGAGATATAGTAAGCCCGTCGGTATAATACGAGAAGCTCTTAACACAAAGAAAACTACGCATCAAAATTAAATGAACATGTGTCAGACAGTCATAGGCCGTGGCAATCATGTTGGATTTCGAATAGCCTTGAAAAGCAACAACACTTCTTGACGACTCTTGGATGAACATTTCTGCCAAATATGCTGACTTCACATGCAGTTGTTCTGGAGAAATCGAAAATGTCTCAGCTAATCAGAGGCCAGGTTTTTTAATCGCTTCAATGAGATACAACACTTCAGGACACCTAGCGGAACAATTGTGGTAAGTTTAGTTACTTGGCATGTAGTGGTTCTGAATAATTTGAAACAGTGAAAAGTTTACGACATGTAGACGGACGTGGACACTTTCCCATCAGAAAAGGAGA
Source organism: Gigantidas platifrons (assembly GCA_002080005.1). Lineage (NCBI taxonomy): Eukaryota > Metazoa > Mollusca > Bivalvia > Mytilida > Modiolidae > Gigantidas > Gigantidas platifrons. The sequence goes on along the minus strand of MJUT01014663.1, from coordinate 94,234 downwards.
TCAGCTGAACCACTGGTTCTGGTGAGATAAAACCATATCAAAATCTTACTTAAAATAAAAATTCGAAAGTTTCTGCCCCTTCATAGCTTTAAAACTGCATGAAAGTAAAAATCTTTTACATACTACATATAGAAATTTTCATAAGGTGCTACAGAAAAATCAGTGGAAAAATAAACGGCCCACATAAAAACACATTTTTGGACACAGTTGGTCCTTTTGTTCCTATAGTGAATTTCATATTTGAAAAAAATAAAACGTTTTAGATGACCACTCAATAAACATCCTTAAAAAGTTTGGTTCCAATTGGTCAAGTGGTTTTGGAGAATATTGAAACGTGAAACAATAACAGATGACGACAGACGCAAAGTGGTAACAATACCTAACCTGGGTCAGGCTTGCTAATAAAAGAGTTCACATTTTGAATGTTAATCCAAAAACCGTAATAATAGCATAATAACGTTTTCAGAAAGGGATTTTCTAAAGGTAGTTTGTTTAATCTCATCAAAATCAGATGAACAATAAATCGCCTTGTACAAAAATCCGACAGATAAATTATTACACTTTGTTGCGTCTTGTATGACTACAGTATCTCTAAATAAACCCCTACCTCTATTATGTGCCATGGATCTTTGTGTTAAAATGTCAGAAGGATCAGTCAACTGAAACTAGTTATCACATGGAAACTATTGTCTTCAGACGGACCACGATAGACCTATTATATATTATAACCGCATAATTTTGAGGTCGCATAAAAACTCAAAAGCATTCCCTTCAACAATTTGACCCCTAAAGTGGAGCATGCCCGTCATGCACATTTATCACTGTCCTCAATTTCATTGCAGCAATATCAACTATGGACTGTTTTTTTTCCAGCCTAAATATGTTTTTGAAGTATTCAGAGATTTGTATAACAAATAGTATCTTGGTTTAGAAACTTTTCTATACAAGCCATAAGGTTACACACACGCACGTTTTTTAGTGTTTATGGAAGGTCCATGTCCCTGAACTCGTGAACATTGTGTAAATATCAGAATTACGACTTGGCAGCCAGCTACTACTTCTGTACCGAGGATACCGGTAATGGGAACTGGGGAGAGTTCCAAACAGGACAGCGCTTCTTTTGGAACATCTTTTCTTTGTCAGATACCAGTATCTCAGAAACTCACGACTGTTCTCCACTGCGGCTAACACGTCCTATTCCACTACTTTAGGGGGGTATTGCCGTACTCCAGGTATAAGCAGTGACGTTTTTGTTTGGTCAAGGTAGCATTTAAATTATTAACCTCACCATGTATATCATAAATTGAAAATAAAATATACCACACTATCGGAACAGTTCCTAATCCAATAAAATAATTACAAGAGAGACAAATTCGACGTATGACATATTTTGACCTTTATTATTGTCCCTACCCTGGCATCTGATTTCCTGGTAGTTTGGCTCAATCACTGCTCTAGAGGCTTCATCACCTTGTGGGGAATTGAAGGTGCTGACTTCTCAAATGATCAGTTCTTGGAGTTATGCAATTGTCTCCGTCTTCAATAAGAGAGATACGGTTCGAAAATAATATAGAGTCGGAGGAAGATGACGGCAATTCGTTGGAGGCTAGGAGTTGAGAGGACAATGTTTTCGTTGGAGTCTAGGAGTTGGGAGGAAAATGTTTTCGCAGATAACGAACAGTGTTCGTCTGTTTCCATTCGAAGGTCTCTTCCTTCTCAGGTGCCATTATTGGTCAATCCCACCAGGTGAACCATCTCTCCTAGATGGCCCATCATTTGTAGGCTACAGGGAGATATTAGGAAGCCAAGATACGTCCCTATGTCTTATAATTGTTTATTTATCATCCTCTGATTTCATTGCTAGTTCGGATTTAGTTGATGTGTGCTTAACGGAGTAGCAACAAATACCAATATTGTAGTCTTGTTTGACCTGGTGGAGGCTCGAACCCACGATATACCTGGACCCTTTAGAATATATACTAACCCTTTTCAGACTAGTCCCTGTCAACTAGAGGAACATATCAATGCTCTGGAGACGATTTTTAGCATCAGAGAAACAAGTTATTAAGGATTAAGGGTCCGTCTACTCTGTTGACAGCTGTCGACAATTTAACTGTGGTCGCTTATCTTCAGAATCAGATCGGTATTCACTTGTTTTCTCTGTACCTTCTTTACAAGGAAATACTGCTATTTTGGGAGTATCAAGACCCATTTGTCAGTGAAACATGTCCCAAGGTATCATATTTCGATAGGGATGCCTTTGTCGTCCCCAACAGGTCAATAGAGAATGGGAATTATGTTCAATTGTGTTTCAATCTCTCACCGTGAAATGGGATCGTCCCCTGAGATTTGTTTCCCACAAATCAGATTCACAAGTAAGACTTAAGTTTCCAAATCAGAAGGCATGGTCTTCCAAAATATCTGTTCCCCACAAGTCTGATTCACAAGTAAGACTTAAGTTTCCAAATCAGAAGGCATGGTCTTCCAAAATATCTGTTCCCCACAAGTCTGATTTACAAGTAAGACTTAAGTTTCCAAATCAGAAGGCATGGTCTTCCAAAATATCTGTTCCCCACAAGTCTGATTCACAAGTAAGATTTAAGTTTCCAGATCAGAAGGAATGGTCTTCCAAAATATCTGTTCCCCACAAGTCTGATTCACAAGTAAGACTTAAGTTTCCAAATCAGAAGGCATGGTCAGTAGATGCAATGCCCCATTCATGGATGGAATGTTAAAATAAATAGTCCTCACTCGCCTTTTCCTGAGATTTTGTACAATATTCAGGATGGTTCCAAGACTAATATTATTTTTCTGCCATAGCTAAGACAATCTTGTTTTCTGGATTCACTTGTTGTATTGTGCAAATCCATTTGTCTTCCTTTGAGATGAGACCTCTCTCAATGTCTGTTTATATAGTTATGAGTTTTGACTTTCCCTTTGGAAAGATTGTTCGATAATTTTGTTATTACCCTTACACAGGAAAGAAGCTCCATCAAGAGTTGCAGACATTACATCTGTATGTGTGTGTGCTGTCATATGTCACAGTTTACTGGTCCGAGATGTCAAGCTGCCATTGATGGTATTCTTTTTTTGTTTGTGTTTTGTTTGATCAAAATCACTGATAAATCAAGTACCGGTAAATCTAATCTATTTTCAGTTTAAGATATGTATTTCATTGTTTTGCTTAGTAATTGGTTATTTATCTCTAATCGGGCACCTTTGATTGGCATACAATACCCAGTGAGTGAGTGAGTAATTGTTGTTTGATGCCAAGTGAGAACATTTTCAGCCATATCATGGTGAGAACTACTTACATTTCAGTGAGATGATGCTATGTCCAATTTGTACCATCGGTATGCTTAGGTTGGATTTTTATAGTGCTAGCTCACTGAAACAACAGTCTGTGGGTAGACATATTGCTCCACTCGGATACATTATCCTCATTTTGAGTCAACTTTGCTCTAACTTCGGAGTAACAGCAAATACCAATTTGACAGTCTTTGGATTGACCATACCAAAGGCTAAAACCCATGTTCTATATATCACTGCTGAAATGATATTATATCACAATAATTCACACAGTTTGGCATGGTTTATATACATTGTACAATTACAATTTCGATTAACCATGACCTAAATGCACTTTCCTCATGTAATTTGCCCACACAAATAATTACCTGAATTGCAAAGTAAGAAGACATGAATTCAATACAATATGATAAATAACAACAACAAAAATCTTGTCCTTGCCGGAATGTTACACAATTATTTTTTTTAATGTAAACTGCATACTGGTAATTTCCAAAGTTCCTTTCTACATAATTTAAGAATTCAACTCAAATAGTTTTATTATGAAAACACTGTAAGGCATTGCCATGCAAGTTCTTCCTTTGTTTTATTTCACTTTCATCATATAATAAATTGATGTCTGTGTAAAGTTTGTGAAAACACCTTGAAGAAATGTAACAACCCTCCATTTGGCGAGTAGTCATTTAAAATGATCTTCAATAACAATTGATGACATCATATTTGTTTGAAAAAAATAATCATATGTTGTCTTTCACACACTGCCACACTCTCAGATGATCCCACCAACAGGATATAATGGAGTGGACAGATTTTAGACTGACTGATATCACAAATTTCATCCACATGACAAATGTTAACATAAGTACTATGAAGCAGTTTCACAATAAGATGATCCCACCAACAGGACATAATGAAGTGTATTGACTTTAGACTGACTGATATCACAAATTTCATCCACATGACAAATGTTAACATAAGTACTATGAAGCAGGTTCACAATCAGGTGATTCAACTTTTAAACTGTCATACAAAATAGTTCTAACAGTTGACAGTACATGGATAGATGACATAAGTTTGACCGACGTCTCTTCATATCCCTGGTCTTGTAGAAGTTTGACAAGACTGTCCCACTGTTCTGGGGTAGTCTCAACATCATCCATTACTGCTGAATGGAAAAGGCTGGTGTTCTGGTCATCTACAATAATTATAAATCAATGATTGTAAGCTTAGAAAACTGAACATTGGTAACATTTACTAAATAGTATTACTACTATATAGATCTTACATATAAACTTAAGTCAATGGGCAGAGATATAATGACTTGAGGCTCACCTTTAATATCTAGTTTTTAAAATCTAATTAAATTCCCCCTTTAACAACCCCATTAGCCCCACCTCCCAAGAAGTTCAACATCATTTATACAAATCTAAATCTCCTCTTGCCACTTGTTTTTATTGTTGATCATTAGTTGATTTTTTTATCTACTGATAAAGCCTTAAATCAAAGGAACACTATATTCTTAATATGATGTTATAACTTAAAAAATAGTCCAGGGGAGATAACCCAATTGAGAAAAAAGAGCAAAATAAAAAAGTTTTTATTAAGGCCATGCAAAGTTAATTACTTGGTTCTCAGGCCCTTTTTTTTCAAAATTGATGAGGGAGGGCAGCATTTTTTTTTATCCTTTTACTGCTCTAAAAAGTGATGAGGGAGGTATTTTTTCTTCTTTTTTGTGTGAAAAATATGGCAATGTATAAATCTTTTCATTACTTTATTGAAAATTTCAATTTTATTTCTTCCGATGGTGGCAGAAACATCACAAGTGGTTAATTTTTATGGAAACGTCCAATCCACTGGTCCCAACGTACCATTTTTGTTTATCTCCGTAAACAATTCCAATAAGGTACAAGCTTCGGAGAAGCCCCCTATTATGTTCCCTGGTAAAACTGGCAAACATTTGTGCTGAATTTGAACAGAAACGATTGACGTTTTGTCTAAATGTCAAACGGAAACACGTTTTTTATTTATACATTGTCATAACGATGCTTTAAATCTCATTTAAGCATGATGCATTTTAAAGCGTTTCACCGACCACGCGATATAAGAGAAAAACGGATGCGGTTGTTTTTTCCGTACGGACAGCGCTACCGCATTTAATTTTTTTTTTTTTTAACTATTTTTGCAAAAAAATCTGCAATGCGGCGACGAATTTCCACATGCGGGCGGGCCTGAGAACCAAGAAATTAACTTTGTATGGCCTAAGTGGAAATATAAAAAAAAATCATCTTCAAAATATTGCACCATTTGAACTGACACTTTCATAGGAATAATATAAACTATTTGTGGTCATATTTGAAATCAGCCCTGCAAGGTTTCAGTCAAACGATGCTGTGTTTTCTGAGCAGAAGATTGAAATATAAAAAGTGTATGGGGAGATTACAGACAACAAGCTTCATAGCAATATCAAGAATTGTTTTTTGTAAATAAAAAAGAAATTACCCCTGTTACAATGTGAAATACTTAAACCAACTTAACGACAAGACACTCTAACACACAAGGGTTCCCCCACCGCTACTAGGTAGCGATGGCTTTATCAGACATCATGTCAAGATAATTTGTACTCTCAGTTTTAATACTTACCACATGTGTCTCATATTACATATTATCTATCTATTAGAAATTAATTACTTGTATCATATCTCTTCATTGTTTCATTTATACACAATTATTTCTAAATTATTTTTTTATTGTGTTTGACAGAGAGAACAAGTTGAAATATATTATCAGTGTATCATTTAATTATTACATATTGAACTTTAATTTTGCTATAGTATTTAGAGAAAATATATGAATTAATTACCAAGGGAAAGTATATCTCAACATAAAGAACACAGAAAAATATTATGACATTTATAATATCACAACAATTTTGGAACTTTTGGAGCACAGAACCTCTGACAAGTATATTGGAATTAAAGTGGCAGTAGGTCTCAGTTTAGGTGGTAATGATTTTCTACCTAAATTCTATGGAATCTCTTATGCAACAAAATTAAATATATTCTCAAAACATGAACAAATTTACAACAACCTTATGCACATTATTACTGAAAACAATAAGATTCTTTCTGTAGACTTTAGCTCAAATGCTTACAAAGATTTCATGAAACATGTCTATTGTCCAAAATTTTTGAATCCATCTAGTTTAACATACCAAGAAGTCCATCAGATGTCAATTCAGATTCCAAACCCCCAAAAAAAAGATGTGATATGGAATCCACAGCTATGGAGGCCCCGGAATTGGTAGTAGAACAACTTTCAAA
>MJUT01014663.1:64206-82764 GCA_002080005.1 Gigantidas platifrons | reverse complement strand
CCCATTTAATGTAAGTTATCAAAATTGCTGTAAAAAAACATATATGTCAATGATTCTCAAAATTTAGCTTTTGCTACTTCACATCATGTAATAGAGTGGCTTCCCTTTGATTATTTGAGTAACCAAAAGCATCTCTTATAGTTTTTGAAATAAAGAACGAAAAGTATTAAAATTTTGAAAATTTGATGAAAAAAGGGCAATAACTTCAAGATGGGTAATTAGATTTTCTTCAAGATTGCAGGGTAGGTAGATCTTGACATGCTGAACATGTTTGCAGTTTCAACTTATCATCTATCTCTTATAGTTTTTGAAATAAAAGGGAAAAGTATTAAAATTTTGAAAATTTGATGAAAAAAAAAGGGCAATAACTCCAAGATGGGTAATCAGATTTTCTTCAAAATTTCAAGGTAGTTCGATCTTGTCGTGCTGATCATTTTTACCCCATGTCAGATTTCTGATATTATTAACGGTTTTTGAGTTATTACCAAAAATGCGCAATTTTACCATATGTTCTATTTTTAGTAACAGCGGCCATGTTGATTGGTGCACGGCTTCACCGGACACAATTTTGAAACTAGACACCCTAGTGATGATTCAGACAAAGTTTGGTTCCAATTGGTCTGGTAGTTTCAGAGGAGAAGATTTTTGAAAAAGTTTACGACGTACGACAGACGACGGACGCCAAGTGATGGCAATAGCTCACACGACCCTTCGGGTCAGGTGAGCTAAAAATGTTAGACAATAAACTCCTTTTGTAACAATGTGTTTGAAATTGTTCTACAGCAATCAACTTTGAATAAAATTCTAATAAATTTCCTTTAATGCAAGAATGAATTGTTCTCTTTTAATTAGGTGCAGACAGAACAGGATATAATCATTACCATAACAAAACTTGTGTATGAAATAATAAAAGATCAGGATCAAACCATGAGCTATAACAAATCAATACAACTATCACATCTTCTCTCAAGAAGTAATTAACTTTTTATAATTGTATCAGGTTTAGACTTGACGGAAAATAATACATTTGAAGAAGACAGTTCAAAGCTTCATCTTTTCAAGGAAATTTTAATAAGAGATGAAAAACACTACATTAATTTGCATCAATAGAGGTTGGTTAAATGTTTCTGGGAATATTCGAAAAATCTGAAAATTGAATTGGTTGCAGATATGGAAACAAAATGCTCTATATTCCCCCTTATTAGCTGACCGGCCCATAGGGCAATGTTAGTTACTGTCATCACTTTATCAGTCCAGTGTCTTTCTACATTTCACATGTTCACAGAAACTACTGAGCCAAATCAAACCAAACTTGACTGGAATGCTACTTGGATAGACTGAATATGGTTTGTGATTTTCAGAAATTCAACATGGCTGTTAGGGTCAATTATGCTTCCTGATTGGGTGAAATTTCAAACAAGATGTTGCACGCTACATCGTGCTAAGAATACCCCCACTCGTTCATTTGTAAGTCGCACGGTAAACAGGAAGTAGATGTGCTGTAAACCTGGAAAGGGGAGACATGGTACAAGTTATCATGTCAAAGCCATATATCAAATATAAAATCGTTTCTTCCAGTAGAAGCTGAGATAACTGTTACGAAAGTTTTCATTACGGCAAACATGAAAAATTCAAAGTCGCACTGTAAACAGGAAGTAGATGTGCGGTAAACCTGGAAAGGGGAGACACGGTACAAGTCACCATGCCAAACGGACAAGGTGATTGCAATATAGCCCCCTCTCTACGAGTGGGGGTATAATATGAAATCAGAGTGATTGTTGCTTAAAACCGAATGAGTAATTTTTCAGACTTGTGAGTGATTGTTCCTTAATCCCAAATGAGGAATTTTTCAGACTCCCCATAGGGTTGAGCATGTGCTCACCATTACACCATTGAGGAAAGTTGTAATTTAGGAAGATATCTTCACATTAATATATTTGTTAATAAAACATCTGTGGAATCATTAACTATAATGTTACAGCTTTACAACAATACATATGAAATACAAACCTGATGATGGTGCATTCTGTAAATCCTGTATAAATCTGATGACTAAATCAAAATGATTGTTCTCCAATAGCACCAAAATGACTATACCAATAGGTAGTATTCTTGTCCCCTCACCATCCTCCTCAACTATTGAATGCATCAACTGCAACGATGGACACGTTCTTAATAGATCCAGATACTCCTGTTTAGACAACGGGTATTTGTGTTTGGCATACTCCATTCCAGTGTGAACACGTCCTTGTTTTAGTATACAGATCACTGCTTGGCGGTATAAGTGTAGCTTGCTGTAGATGTTTTGAGCTAAAGCTTGACAACTACACTTACAGGGAACCTGACACTTACAATGCTCACTGATTCTGTCTCCTATCTGGTGATTTAGTGATAGCCTGTAATAAATGTATTGACTAATTACACTTACTCTATACATAATAGACACTGACTTTTTGCCTATTGATACTAACCAACAATACAAAGCTGTGCTGAGTCAGTGAGTAGCTGATGTTTAAAATTTATAAAGAAAAGAAAGTAGAGGCTCTCAGGACTTGTAATTGAAGACATGATTTTCAATTTGACTCCTAAATTTTCATAGAAAAATTTAAGCTGTTTCTTTTTTTGTCATTTAAAATTTCTGTTAATAGTAATGGCAGCCATCTTGGATCAAAGATAATTTCACCTCAAGTTTCTGAGTAGAAGATTTTAAGGTGATTTTTTTTCTCAAACTATGCAAAATCTGTGTAAATTGGTTGAAAGAAAAATTTCACATAAAATATATGTTGAACTACTTATTTTCATGTAGCTGCTCGAACAATTTGAGCTCATTTTGACTTATAATAAAGCAACAATAGACAATTAAAGAAATTTCTATTTTTCGTTACAGTTGCCATCTTGAATGGAGGGTGGGGCTGTTGGACACAATTTAAAAGGGGACCACCTAGTTCAGTGGTTTCTGAGGAGAAGATTGAAATGTGATATTTTATCAAAATATGCCTTATTTGCATAATCAGTATAAATCAGTTGAACGAAATAGTTCACAAAAAAACCTGGAATATATGTTAAACTACTCATTGCCATGTATCTGCAATTAAAATTTGAGCTCATTTTGATTAATAATAAAGCAGCAGTGGACAATAGAAGAAATTTCTATTTTCAGTAACAGCAGCCATCTTGAATGGAGGACGGGCTGTCGGACACAATTTTGAAAGGAACCCACACAAGAACCATCCCTGCCAGGTTTGGTATAATTTGGTATAATTTGGTTTAAGAGGAGAATATAAGCCAGATGAGCTAAAACATACACTATAATTATCACATTTCAAAATACAATGTATCACAATTTTCTGAGATAATATAGCTGTTGTTTCCTTCTGATATTAGTATATTTTAGCCATTGCTAGTACATAGACAAAATGCTAAAATTAGCTATCAAGGCCAACCCCAACAACTCCAAATTTTGTCTTCCATTTTTCTTTCACAACCTGCATACCTGCTTGATAAAATTATCTCATTTCACATATAATTACTTGCTTTTTTATTATTGAAAACACTTCAAAATTCAAACAAAGATTTAAACCTTTCTTGTGACTTTATACAGAGATTTATATCTTTATACAAAGATTTATATCTTTATACAAAGATTTATACCTTTCTTGTGATATCCAATGAGCTAATAAATCTACTCTATTTTCGTGAAGGACACACTGTACACATTCTTCTGATAGTTTATGATTAGGTTTACTTCCTACAGCGCTGACAGAAGCCATAACGGCATCACAGAAGGCAAGCAAAGGACTTCTGACATTTCCACTGACAATTACATCTGTAAAATAAAGGAATCATGTATCAACACTTCACATTCAAGGATACATGGATCTGAAATACATAAAAATGTACATCAGAAAATCAAAAATTAATGCATAACATTTTGTTATTGTTGTTCTTGATCTCAGTCACTGAGAATCATGTCTGACAATGATAAGTAGACAATGCAACGTGTACCTTACAATGAGTGTGAGATGGGTCATAGTCTACAAATGATCTGAAACTCATATAAAATCAAAAGTTAATGAGCAAGACTGTTATTGCTGTTCTTAAACTCATAGTCACTGTGATGTCTGACAATGATAAGTATACAATGTAACTTGAGTGTGGGATGGTCTGTAGCCTACAGATGATCTGTACTCTTAACTTTTACATTGAATATCTTATTTGTTAATTGTTAGAAACGGATGCCATGGGTACAGGGTATTGTGATAAAAGCAAAAACAGGTAAAAGATTCATAAGAATTGATTTCCGAGATTGCATATTTAAACAACAAGTAGCATCATTTTGAAATATTGTCCTATTTAATTCAATGCCATTCTCTAATGTAACGGATTAAAGACTTTTTAGAATTCTCACAATTCACTTAAAAAATTCTATTTAATTCAATGAGTATATATACAAAGTAAAAAAAAAATCATCCTTTTGGCAAACTATGTCAAAGGAGTTCTCATAAATTGAAATGGAATCCTAGTTGATGTTAGTTTAGCATAAGATGTTAGGCAATCTAATGACAGTATTTGTAAGATTTCTTTTCATATTTTGCTGACAGCACAAAATCAAGAATATAAATGTAATTGACAACATAAATGACATCTGTTAATATATAGTTTTTATCTGCCAGTAGAGATGATTACAACTCATTAGTAGGCTAATTGAGAATTGTGTAAGAGTATGAATTCTTGTAATCAGTGATTGTATGATAAACTTTTATTCTTTTTCCTTGATTACATTTGTAAGTAAAATGGATAATATCTCCTGTTCATTTACGCCATATATTGTCTTGTAAATTACTGCATAATTAAGAATTGATTCCCCCCTTTCTTTTAACAATAATCACCCATTTGTATACATACTAATATTAGTTTCTTGATCTAACTTCCATACATGTATCAGAAGTACTTATATCCTTAATATTTATATAAGAATCACACTATGTTCTCAATATTCTGTCATATATAACTCACTCACAGGTTTACAATATAATACATTGTGATATATTTAGTCAATGACAATAATACATAAACAACTAACAATTCAAAATTACTTACATCATGAATTCAAGGTAACAACAAAGACTGTTTAAATATAGACTTAATCACTGAATCCAAATACAAAACAGCCTTTCATGTTCAGGTAAATAATAGATACTATTTCACAGCACAAATCAATATACTAGCTCCAGTAATTTTATATACTTCCTTTATTAAAACAATCATGTAGCAAACGAGACACAGACACGTTTAAATTTGTCCAGCATAGAAACCTGAGCAGCACTTATCCTGCCTCAAATAAACCTTTAAATAATTTTATAATTATGTATAATGGTCTTTCACCTGTGTTAGCTTCCATTTAAATTTACTGTCCAAGAAGTAATTAAATTTTTGAGAACAAAAAGTCACTCCCACTAACAGTTCAAAGTTCAATAAATTTTTGATATGGTAAAATAAATCTTCAATTTTTAAGGCGGATTTAAAAGGAAGTAACTTAAATCTAAGTATTGCTTACCGGTCAAATGTCTGCATTTACTACTTCCCAAATTGTCCAAACTTGATCAAACGATCAATATGTACCTTTTTTTCCCTTTGTATTTCTATGACACTTTATTGATCTATTGAAGTGTCATATTTAAATAGCAACAGATAAAAACTGTCAAATATAACTAAAATACATCAATGAAATCACATGACAAAATATCATGTCATACACAATTTATATCTTTTATTTATTACTGTAGAAACATTAGGGTGAGAGTAAACGGGTGAGAGAGAATCAAGAACACAATTTAAAACAAAAGTAATCTTGTAGATAAGATCTGGTTTCTATAATACCCTAAGATGTTTTAATTCAAATGTTAAACATGCACATTTTGAGAAATTAATTCGAAAAACAACATCTGCATGTTAATTTCACCTGACTATGAATTCCTTTTATACAGAAATTTTGATATGTTTTCAAATATCCCATGGTCTGGTGTATAAAAAAGACTGTCTTCTTATAAAATGAATATTTATAAGGTATTGGAGCTAATAAAGACAATCTTTACTATAAACATAACCTTTATTAAGATTGACAAATCTTTATTTACATATATGATCTATACTACACTAGTGGGTGATTTGTCAAGAGTTTAGATTGACAAATCAAAGAAGTCAATGTCCTAATTCATGACCTTTTTATTGTTTATTAGCAACCAAGATAAAGCCATTTAAATCTAACCATTCAATACTGTGTTGCCTGTCTGAGGAAATATTTCCTAAATCCATTTATTCTTTGCAGTCTATTTAATCCATACCGGTAATATGCTAACATATTGACAATGAAATTGATCTATTAAACAAATTAAATTAAAATTTAAATATCCCCCCTTTTTCCTGTATATGCCCTTTGTTAATTTTGAAGAAAGAAAAAATAATACATTGACTAAGAGACAATAATAAATTTCTGCCTGAACAAGAAATTCCTCCCACAGCTCATCATAAGATTGTACCAGAATGTAGATAATCCAAATATAGTATAATTTACCACATAGACCTAATGAACTATATTTATCAACTACACAATGTATATTTAAACCTACTATAAACTATTATATGTACTGTGTAATCCTACAATTACTTTAACACTGAGTCAATGAGACAGATCAATAACATAACAATACAGGTTTAATAAAAGTATTATACAATCCTATGGCTTTACATTATAATTATAATATATGGTAAGTAAAATCTTGGTATGATCTATTATCAGTAATCTGGTATGATCTATTATCAGTAATCTGGTATGATCTATTATTATCAGTAATCTGGTATGATCTATTATCAATAATCTGGTATGATCTATTATCAGTAATCTGGTATGATCTATTATTATCAGTAAGCTGGTATGTTCTATTATCAGTAATCTGGTATGATCTATTATCAATAATCTGGTATGATCTACTATCAATAATCTGGTATGATCTATTATCAGTAATCTGGTATGATCTATTATCAGTAATCTGGTATGATCTATCATCAGTAATCTGGACATTTTTATTTTGATCTCACACAGTGATATTGTCAATAAAACCAAACAGACTCTGATACTGAAAATTATCAGTCAGTGTGACGTCAAACACAAGATGTTACAGAAAAAAACACAATAACGGTTGATTTGAAGGTCTAGACAGACATTATCACTAGTACATTTTTGTATTGGAGGTTGTCCTATTAGACTCACCGCGACAATAATGAAAATATCTGTTTACAACATCAAAACTGCTGTTATTTTACATTTACGGTCTTTATTTCTTGTACGTTGAACAGAAACACATTTAATCAGAGAGGATTTTTGTTGTTAATTGTGATCATATTGTATTTGGATTTACTATGCCATCCTCTATAAAGTATGTGAGTTCAACTTCAGTACATGTCAAAATGTATTCAATATAATCTTATGAGAGAAAGTTTTTCAGGAAGCTTTGAGATCAACTCCAGTACATGTCAAAATGTATTCAATATAATCTTATGAGATAAAGTTTTTCAGGAAGCATTGAGTTCATCTCCAGTACATGACAAAATGTACTCAATATAATCTTATGAGAGAAAGCTTGAAAATGTTGGTGGTTATGTCGGGTCAAAGTGTGCTGTCACAGAAATCATGTTTGAATATGTCACACAATTCTAAACTTTTCTATGATAGCAGAAGTTATTGGTTTAGCTTTAAAGTTACTCTGTTCTAAGGAAGTCTATGTATTGATACATTACTTAACTGTTCTAAGGAAGTCTATGTATTGATACATTATTTAACTGTTCTAAGGAAGTCTATGTATTGATACATTACTTAACTGTTCTAAGGAAGTCTATGTATTGATACATTACTACTCTGTTCTAAGGAAGTCTATGTATTGATACATTACTTAACTGCAACATTTTCTAGAATAGCAGAAGTCCTAGATACTTCTAAGTATTTAGTTAGTTATGCACAACCAAACTTTTCTAGAATAGCATTGCTAGATTGCCCACCTCGAAATTTAGCTTGTGTAGCACTGTTATGTTACCCACCTCTACACTATTCTAGTGTAGCGTTGCTACGTTACTCACCTCTCAACATATGCTAGTGTAGCAATTGCTATGCTACTCACATTTAAACTTTGCTAGTGTAGCATTGCTACGTTTCTCACCTTTCAACATTGATGATGTTATATTGCTATTTTACTCACCTTTAAAGTTTGCTAGTGTAGTATTCTAGGTTACTCACCTTTAAACTTTGATGGTGTATCATTGCTATATTACTCACATCTAAATTTTGATGGTGTAGCATTGCCATGTTAATCACCTCTAAACTTTGAGTGAGTGAATGAGTGATTGTTGTTTAACGCCAACTCAGCAATTTTTCAACTATATCATGGCAAGAACAAGTTAATTTTCAATGAGATGATGATGAGGTCTGCTTTGTTTTAACAAACAGGCTGAGTTGGATTTTTATAGTGGTAGCTCACTGAAACAACACGAGCCAACCAGTCTTTGCTCTTTGTTGTGTGCTTAGCGGAGAAGCAACAAATACCAATTTTATACTTATAGTCTTTGACCCGACCAGGGCTCGAACTCATGATCTACTGCACTCAAGGCAAGCACGCTAACCATTACACCAGCAATGCGGTTCTAAACTTTGATGGCGTAGCATTGCTATGTTACTCACCTCTAAACTTTGCTAATTTAGTATTGCTATGTTACTCACCTCTAAGATTTAATGGCATAGTATTGCTATGTTATTCACCTCTAAATTTTGCTAGTGTAGCATTGCTAGGTTACTCACCTCTATAATGTGATGGTGTAACATTGCTGTTACTCACCTCTAAACTTTGATAGCATAGTATTGCTATGTTATTCACCTCTAAATTTTGCTAGTGTAGCATTGCTAGGTTACTCACCTCTATAATGTGATGGTGTAGCATTGCTATGTTACTTACCTCTAAATGTTGCTAGTGTAGCATTGCTGTTACTTACCTCTAAATGTTGCTAGTGTAGCATTGCTATGTTACTTACCTCTAAATGTTGCTAGTGTAGCATTGCTATGTTACTTACCTCTAAATGTTGCTAGTGTAGCATTGCTATGTTACTTACCTCTAAATGTTGCTAGTGTAGCATTGCTATGTTACATACCTCTAAATGTTGCTAGTGTAGCATTGCTATGTTACTTACCTCTAAATGTTGCTAGTGTAGCATTGCTATGTTACTTACCTCTAAATGTTGCTAGTGTAGCATTGCTATGTTACTTACCTCTAAATGTTGCTAGTGTAGCATTGCTATGTTACTTACCTCTAAATGTTGCTAGTGTAGCATTGCTATATTACTTACTCTAAATGTTGCTAGTGTAGCATTGCTATGTTACCTCTATAATGTGATGGTGCAACATTGCTATGTTACTCACCTCTACACTTTAATGGTATAGCATTGCTATGTTACTCACCTCTACACTTTAATGGTGTAGCATTGCTATGTTACTCACCTCTACACTTTAATGGTGTAGCATTGCTATGTTACTCACCTCTAAACTTTGCTAATGTAGCAGAAGTCCTAAGTATTCCTTTCGGACTGTTAGCAGCATGGATAGCAGCATCTTCATACATCCCATCTTCAAATAATTCATTAAATTTCTCAATGTATTCCAACATCATCTCAGCTTCCTTCTCCTTACTGGGGTCATCATCATCAAATGATGTAGTCGCTAGTGTTTGGGGAGCTGATGGTGATCCATCTCTCTGTGGCTGGCCCTCACCAGGAGACAATTCTAAAATAATAACCAATCATATTTTTGTTCATTTCTGAAGGAGAGACATGTTTTAAACTTAACATAAATGTTTATTCTGGTTTCTTTAATATCTTATTTCTGAATATATAAAATTATTTCAGTTCTAATATTATTTGATATGATAGATAGAAAAATCTACTAAGGAAATCTGGAATGCTACTGATAACAAAATTGTAAGGTTGAAATGAAGAAAAGAAACATAGCAATGAAATAACCACCCTGTTTCTTATAAATTAAACCCTATATTATAATATATTGATATGTTAATAACATTGTGACAAGCCCTTCTAAATTAGAAAAGAAGTTGTATATATTATTATAAATAAAACTGGAAAATCTTTTTGATATCATTAATATAGTGAAATCAATGCTGGGAAGAGACCATCAAATAGAATAGAACATTTGTTTTACAAGTCATTTTATTGGTTGATACAAATTGTCAATAGACTTTTAACAATATCTTTGCAGTTGTATAAATTTCAATCAGAGTTAGACATCTAGCTGTCAGAATGCATATTTGATGTATAACAGCCCTCAATTGCAGGATGATAACTATTTTCACTCTGCAATAATCATATAAATAAGAGTGGACACATGTATATGTCTCCTCTGCCCTCTGAAAATCATTTGTGTGAAATGGTTTGGGGGTTATCAAGTCAAAGTACCATGAAACTGAAATAGTTATGGTGACATGGATAAATACAGACATGTACCCTTCAGCATCAGTGTGTGGATCATGTATGGTAATTCTGGGTTGTATGGCAATGGGAAAAAAAATTGTCCTAATCACAAAAATTTGTAGTAAACTCAAGAAAGTCAATAGACCATGAAAATGAGGTCAAGGTCATCAGACACGTACCTGTCTGACATGTATCCTCCTTGATCAATAAGTGGACCAAATATTGTGAAGCTAGGGTGGATGCCAATGGATAAATTGATCTAATCACAAAAACTTGATGTGAACTTAACAAAGTCTGTAGACCATGAAAAGAATGTCATGGTCAGGTAAAACATGCCTGTTTGATTATGGTCATGGTAAATGCACGGACCATCATTAATGCTGTTGTGGCTGAATAATACCTATATCTCGCCTTCAGCGACTTTTATCAGAGACGAAACAAAATGTTTTGGGTGTGTGCAAGTGAAAATGTCTGAAAAAATAACAGTAACATATGAAATCATGCAATAACAAACATGTCATTCAACAACATTTACAAAGGGAAATAACTCATGTTAGGTAACTTGATTGCAAAGGGAAGTAAATCTTGTATACTGAAGGGCATAAAATTTTAACCGAAAAAATTTGTTAGAAATGATTTGGTTAGTAAGAACTGAGTGAAATTGAAAGGAAAGGGTCGAATGAAAGAATCAGTTAAACTTGTGATGTAATCACATTAAATGATTGATCACCACTGGCATGTATTCCATATGGCTGTTCAAATGATATGCACACAATTTAGTTTTTTTTCTTTTCTTTTTATTATTTTATTTTAACAAAACAGTGATTAAGCCAGTCTGATAGAAGTAATTTGCAATTATTGAAATAAAACATAAGAAACTGTTCAGAAAAGGATGGACACTGATGTACCAATCCTGGAAAACCTGATCCATAATTGTCAAATTCAGCAACTTATTGTCATATTCAACAAATATTTTAATATTCAAACTTCTACTATTAGTTATGATCTAAGTGAATGGCAACATTTCTTTTAATAAATAATTTGTCTAGGATATTAATATTTCATTCATAAAATAATTATCATTGCTTTAGCATCACAGTGGATGTTTGCTATTCAATTGTAAAGACATCAGCTAAACTTTATGTATAGCAAAATGAAAATACATTATATTTTGCATTAATAAAATGTTTTCTTGTTAGTTAACCATATACAACTGACGCGACAGGAACAAGTCATTAACTCATTGTAGTGACACACACATGTGTGAGTTAACAGGTTTTGCATGTGCTCACTAACAAGTTATTAACTCATCATAGTGATATACACATGTGTGAGTTAACAAGTTTTCCATGAGCTCACTTACTATGAAATATCACCATGTAGGGGTAATAATAAATATTTAGCATTTCTAAAAGGACAAAGGGAGATAATTTCTTATCTCATTTTCCTGACAGTGAAAGAAGATAATTTTGTTATTTCTGATTACTTCAACTGTGTATGTGTTTGACAAATATTTACAATTTAAATTATTTTTGCTATATTTCTCAGGACAAAATTATAGAACTTTCATAAGTGAGTTGGAAATTAGAATATTTGCATATTAAAGAAAACAATTGCTGAATTAGACAATACTACAATATTCTTAGTTTTTCATGACTGGTAGGCTTTCCTGTGCAATATGACATTAGGTAGTTGTGAATTGTCAACATAAAATACCTTCATCAAATGAATACTCATCGGTACCATTGTATTTATAACATAAGTTCATTCCTAAAATAAAATTACATTGATATTTCATAAAACGTAGACATTTAATAGCTTAAAATTCAGCAAACATGAGGTTCATCTGAACCTGCCTAGATCACATGGTGATAAGTTGTATTAATTTTCATATATTTGTTCTAATATGTGTTATGGTGGAGGCAATTTATTATTATTTTTTTTTTGACAATTCAATACACAACCATTTAATGCTCATTCATGCATCATTGATTTTTTTTCATTATATCAATAAAGTTATTCTATATCAAACTGTACCATGTACAAGAAACCATCTTGGATTATAAGTAACACCAAAAACACAAGCTTTGTAAAATGTTTAACTATGTCCTGCTGTGGGAGTCTTCTTAGACTTCTAATTGACATAAACAGCAAACTAAACTTTGAGGAGAGCCACCCACAAAATATGTCAACAAACTTTATTTTTTAAATGGCTCAGTGGTGTGAAAATATAATTTAAAACAATGAATACAAAGTAATGACAGTAGCTTGCATGACCTTATTCAGGCATTTAAGGAAGTCAAACCTTATTCATATTGTATTATGGATTTTTACATAATGTTATAAACAAGCAGGCCTGGGTGGCAGAGTGTTTGAGGTCCCTAAGGCCTAACTTCTGATCACAATCCTAAAACCACTGATGCAGCTTTGCACCCTGATATTCATTTCAAATTTCAAGGTTTCCAGCAATCTAACCATGGCCAGGAGTTCACTATCGTCAGTTTGGTAGAACTGTCTAGGTTTTCCTCTCTCATTAAGTTTAGTAGTCATGACAAGCTGATAAAATGCTGGAAGTGATGACTAACATCCAGAACACTAACCCAAACCTTCATAAACAAGCTAAAAACCCCACAGACAAGCTAAATATTAATATAATGAAGTTAAATTAACTATACTTGTCTTCTTATTTTCATGCTATCTGAGGCTACACCAATATAATTATTTCAGATTATAAAAATAAAAATAAAAATATATGATAAAAGTTGATTTTCACATACATGTATTACTATATTAAGCTACACCTTTTAAATATGAGGAGAAACAATCTTAGAAGAGACCAATAATTGGAAAAATAGATTAAAAAATCTAATTACAATATATATTATCTCTATGATTTAAATGTAAATCAAATATGTTTTGATAAACTTAACAAAAAAATTAAAAAGTCAAAGAGTGAATTGAAAGGAAATATTTATGACCCACAATGTACATGTATGAATATATTGATAAACTGAATAAAAAATCAGCAAATTCAAGAAGAATAAAATTGATGTCAAGGTCAGAAAACAGATAGTTGAATAAAAAGAGTGAAATTGACGTCAACGCCATGTAAAAGATGGCTGGATGACAAGTCAAACTGATGTGGCTGGTTGACAAAGGTAATATTGATGTCAAGGTCAGGTAAGAGGTAACTAGTTGAAAAGAACAAAATTTATGTCAAGTTAATGAAACAGCTGGGTGAATGACAAGAGCAAATTTCATGTTGAAGTCAGGTACCAAGAGACTGGTTGACAAGAGTAAAATTGATATCAATGTCAGGAAATAGATGGCTAAATGTAAAGAGTAACTAGAGGCTCAGTGGGCTGAGCCTGTGCTGCTCACCTTTCATTCTGCTTTGAGGAAACTTAATACAGAACCTTCCATAGATGCTTCCCGCCAAGTTTCGGTACATTTGGTTAAGCAATTACAGAGAAGAAGATTTTTAGAAATCGACCAATTAGAACAAGAATGACCTGTGGCAGCCATGTTTATTAACGGATGGGAACTAAATGCACAATCTTTATAGATGACCTTCCAAGGATGCTACATACCAAGTGTTGATTCATTTGGCAAAGCGGTTTCAGAGAAGAAGATTTGTTAGAAATCAACCAATCAGAAACAAGAATTGCCTGTGACGGCTATTTTTGTTAACGGATCGGAACTAAATTAGCAATCTTTATAGAGGACCTTCCAAGGATGCTTCCTACTAAGTGTCGATTCATTTGGCCAAGCGGTTTCAGAGGAGAAGATTTTTTTTAGAAATTAACCAATCAGAAACAAGAATTGCCTGTGGTGGCCATGTTTGTTAACTGATCGGAACTAAATTAAAAATCTTTATAGAGGACCTGCCAAGGATGCTTCCTACTAAGTTTCGATTCATTTGGCCAAGCAGTTTCAGAGGGGATGATTTTTTAGAAATCAACCAATCAGAAACAAGAATTGCCTGTGGTGGCCATGTTTGTTAACGGATCGGAAATAAATGAGCATTCTTTATAGAGGACCTTCCAAAGATGCTTCCTATCAAATTTCGATTCATTTGGCCAAGTGGTTACAGAGAAGAAGATTCTTTAGAAATCAATCAGAAACAAGAATTGCCTGTAGTGACCATGTTTGTTAACGGATCGGGACGATATGAGCATTCTTTATAGAGGACCTGTCATAGATGCTTCCTACTAAGTTTCGGTTCATTTGGCAAAGCGGTTTCAGAGGAGAAGATTTCTAAAAATCTGCCAATCAGAAACAATAATTGCCTATGGCGGCCATGTTTGTAAATGGATCGGAACTAAATGAGCATTCTTCATAGAGGACCTTCCAAGGATGTTTCCTACCAAGTTTCGGTTCATTTTGCCAAGCTGTTTCAGAGGAGAAGAATCAGAAACAAGAATTCCCTATATAATATATATATATATGGCGACCATGTTTGTTAATGGATCGGGACAAACTCTGCAATCTTTAGAGAGGACCTTCCATAGATGCTTCTTACTAAGTTTCACTTCATTGGCTGAGGGGTTTCAGAGGAGAAGATTAAAATGTGAAAAGTTAATGGATGACAGACAACATATGACAGACGATGGACGCCAAGTGATGGCAAAAGCTCACATTGCCTTTGGCAAGGTGAGCTAAAAATGATGATGTCAAGGTCAGGTAACAGATGGCTGGATGACAAGAGTCAAATTGAGGTCAAAGTCAGGTAACAGATGGCTGGATGACAAGCTTCAAATTGATGTCAAGGTCAGGAAACAGATGGCTGGATGACAAGAGTAAAATTGATGTCAAGGTCAGGTAACAGATGGCTGGTTGACAAGAGTAAAATTGATGTCAAGGTCAGGTAACAGATGACTGGTTGACAAGTTGTCAAGGTCAGGTACTTTTTGTAACAGATTATTGGATAACACGAGTCAAATTGATGTCAAGGTCAGGTAACAAACAGATGGGTGATTTGCAAGAGGATAATTATATTGACCAATACAGGAACACAAATATTGCAGTTTGGTTTGACTCTGAAAATATCCAGTCTAATGTTTTTTGTAAAACATACTGGTTTGTAAACCCATGCAGAGTGGATAATCAACAATGGCTGAAGGAAAAAGGAGCAAATGTTTCCTTGTCATAAACAAGTGATTAAAATCATAGTCATAGAGTATACAATAATAAGTATTTCTATATATTTGAAATAAAAAAATAAATCAGATAGAATTTAAAAGTGTTAGTGTATTTATAATTGTAATTGTATATCACATGGTATTAATATAGGATCTATTTTTAATTTGTATTATATCATCTTGAGGATTAAAAGATACTCTTAGTGTAAACTTGTTCTTGTCATAATAAAGATGAAATACTGTTGACTTTAATCAATCATACAGAGGGTTAAACAGCACACAGGAAATTAAAGAACTGAAAGAATCAGGACTATTAGAATTAATTTTAATTCAAGAGCTGTTAATTGTCATTGAAATTTACTAATTACTGGTTATTATTATCTAATATTATTTCTAATTACTGCTTGTTTAAAATATTTTATAAAATTTGTAAGACTTCATTCTGCTCTGTAATGTAACTCATCTATCATTATATTTACAGTTACACAATAAAGATCAAATTCTTCTTATTTTCATCTTTCTATTTAGGCAAGTAAAATGTGATCGTAAATAAATCTGAGTTACTTCCCCTGTTTAACTATTTTTCAGGTTTTATTTTTATCTGAATTATTGTTACAGCTATGATATTAATATATAATAACTGCAACTCTATGGCTTTTGAGTTCAGTAACTAGAGACTCACTTTAACCTGCATCTCTCATCTCATTATTCATGCATAGTTTTTTTTTTAAAAGACAAGAGAAGTGTAACAGAAATCACTTTAACTAGTCAGAGACTTTGCTTAAGCAATTGAAAAGTATTTTCAAAACACTGAAACCTAGAAAAATACTTGTGAAAATATGATAAAGCTCCAATTTCTACAGTAATACATGTACTAATTTTTTTTTACAAATCTTACTGCATTAAAAGGAATAATGGAATGTATTATTACTAATACAATATTTTACCTTTTTCTTGTTTCTGTAAACCTCTAGCTTGAGCCAAAGCAAATATAACGGCATCTCCAACAGTCTGATGGGGAGGCTTCACTCTGTTATAGGCCTGGGCTGATTCTACAGCGATTTTCAACTTTGACCTTTTATAGCGATATATTTGTCCTTGTCTTAACAGGTCATCCCTTTCATTCACTTTATTATCTAATCTTTCTTTTAGCTCCAATTTGTGAGATTTAGGAACATAACGAGTTCTGAAGCTGATATTTAACTCTTTTAACTGTCTATCCAATTTATCCAGGTTTTTATACAGAAGGTTGAGATCTGTAGACTCCTCCAAAGTCAAACCTAAAATAGATTTGTCATTCATTAAAAAAAAACATAAAATGCTAAATCAAGTCTAATAGTAATTTGAGATTTAAAAATAAATAAATGGCAAAAAGAAAACAAAACTTCATAGTCATAACTTTATGTATTGATATTCAATTAAACCTTTTGAAAAGTCATCTGATTTCACTTGTAGAAATACTGTAGTCAGTGTAGATGATTCAAATAGAAACAGGGGACATATACCTTAGGCATTTCTGTGTTTTATTTACTCTAGAATAAATTTCATCAAATGCCTACCTTAATGTAGGAAGCCAATGGGGAAAATGTCAGATTTAAACCGTAGAATGAATATTGACCACAAGGAAATGATTGGTACATATACAGGATGAAACATATCATATACATCATAAACCCCTAATTACTACGGGGGCGTCATGGTCCTGATCGTATGGCAGTTGGATTTACAACTACTTATGCAATCAGTGCCTATCATCACTAAAGTTGTGAGTTCAAACCCTGGTTCATGGCGAGGTGTACTCGATATAACATTATGTGATAAAGTTAGCCAGTGACTTGTGACAGATCTGTGGTTTTCTCCGGGTATTCTGGTTTCCTCCACCAATAAAACTGACCGCCACAATAGAACTGAAAGTGGCACTAAACACCATAAACCCTTAATTACTATAACTATAATTGCTAGTAGATACAATTTTCTAGAGATAGTTTTATGAACTAAGAAGTAAAGACAAATTCTTACTTTAACTGGGCAGTTACAGTTAATTCTCTTATATATATTTTGTTATATTTTGTTATATAATTCTCTTATATATATTTTGTTATATAATTCTCTTATATATATTTTGCAAAGTCTTATGTTTGTTTACCTTTAATTTGAAGCAAAGCCTTTAAAACTGATGACAAGTAAAATTAGTAATTTCCCAAATGTTTATCTAATAATAATTTTCACTGTTGTTATCTCCAGTCTCATTTTTCTAGATGGAGAATTAATTAAATCATTCCTTCCAAAAACATTCAAATTTAGTAAAATTAAATAATAAATAAATACAGTGTATACACCCTAAAAAAAATCAGGTGTGTGTACTGCTTTCTAAATATCAATACTTCAGATAAACATCTACACCTTTCTCTAAAAAATTAGGTGTGTGTACTGCTTTCTAAATATCAATACTTCAGATAAACATCTACACCTTTCTCTATCTAAAACTATATTTACTAACTTGTGGGAAGCTTAATAAACCTTGATGTTTTTGACACATTTACTATCAGCTATGTTGTTTATGTACAGTCAAACCTGCCTTAAAGAGCATCTCTACATAACAAATCACTGTCTATAAAGGGCACCTCTATATAACAAATCACTGTCTATAAAGGGCAGTCCCATTTTTTCTATTAATTAATAGTGCATATAATTTTAACTTGTATATAAAGGGAAACTGCTTATAAAGGGCACATTGTCAGCTTTAACCTGTATATAAAGGGAAACTACTTATAAAGGGCACATTGTCAGCTTTAACTTGTATATAAAGGGAAACTGCTTATAAAGGGCACATTGTCAGCTTTAACCTGTATATAAAGGGAAGCTACTTATAAAGGGCACATTGTCAGCTTTA
>MJUT01014663.1:44423-54817 GCA_002080005.1 Gigantidas platifrons | reverse complement strand
CAAATTTTTTTTTTCTTAATTTCTTTCACAAACCGATGATAAATTAGTAAACTTGGACTTATGTGGGTCCTTAAAATTCAATAGGATATCAATTTCCAATTACTTTAATTTTGGTCACCTATGTCACACTTTGGGGTCATTTTTTTTTAAACAGCCTACATGTACCCTTTTAGCCAAATTCACCAAAAAAAGACTAAGTTCAACAATCTATATTTTTGGTAAAAATTCATGAAAATCAAAATCCTTACCACATGCACATCTTTGATGTATGCACAAACGATCTGCAAAATAAAAACTTCCTAGCAGAAAAACTGTAGGAGGAGTTGCACGGACAAACCATGTACCCTCTATGCGGACAGACAGACGGACAGACAGACAAGGTGAAACCTATATACCCCCCCAAACTTTGTTTGCGGGGGGTATAAAAAAAATAAATCCGAAGCTACTTTGGTTTTTTAGATCGAATCAAGCGTAAAAAAATGTGCGTGGCAACATTTAATTCAATTCAATGTATTTTTTGGATGACGACTACATATAAAAATTCATGTTGTTGAAAACGCCCGGCAGACTTTGACTTTGTACAATAATGTACCGATCGCCCCTCCCTTGATGTCCTTACATTAGAAGTAATGGATGTTGCACCCCTGGGTTTCACCAAAATGTTTGTATACATGCATAGATAAGTAATATTCTAACAAAATTTCTTTTACTTATTAAAAAATTATTGTACTGTAAGGCCATCCTAAACAAATTCTACGTTTAACATCAACCGCGCACGTAGGTTTTGAAAATTTGCTAAAAATAAAAAACAAACACACATTGTTTGAAATGTTATTTTACACTGAAATTTCATGAAGTTATTAGAAAAACCTGACATTTCATATCCATGGACTGTTAATTTCTCATGTTTAATTAATAAAACTATTAATTACAGTTCTAAATCATCTTTATTGATGCTAAACACTGTGCTTTGCACATCTTCAGGCTATCAATTTAGCACTAAAAAAAATAATTTGTGCGATAAAAATAGATCAGGAAGAACCCAACATAGTAGCAAAACTGGTTCTCAGTATAGACCAATGAAATGAACCCTTTCATCTATTATCAAGTTGGTTCCATTTCTATTTCTTCTCTACATACCCTTAGATATGAGATACAGATAGGTAGCTTATCTAATCAAATTGACTGTTTTAGAAGGACTTACTGTGCATTGTTTAATAAATTAAGATCACCTTTTATGAAATTTTTGGAATGCAACATCGCAAGTGCTTTATTTTCATTGCCAATTTCCACTCAAATTCGTGAATTTGCGCATATGTCCATTTTCTATGTGTAATAATACGATTCAATATGGGATTTGTCTCATGGCACTGTCCTGATTGATCACTGAGTTATAATGACATATACAAGTCATGGACCCCATTGGAAATAAACCTTTGGGATTTATGGGTTATCCAAGGCAGTCATGCACTGTTCTTAAAACTAATTATATTATTTAATGTAATGTCTTTGTAATGTTTCTTGTTTAAATGTATGTGCTTGATGTTTTGCCTGAATAAAAATGTATAAATTATTATTAATAATATGCAAGTGAAGTGAGCTCTTTATGGTAAAAAATGTGTACCTAGGATTTTTTGACAAATTTAATCTTCTTCAATGTTCACATACTGATGCAGGGCTCTACGATTCATACCAGCTCCTACTAGCCCCTGGCTAGTAAGGAAATATTTTTTACTCGCCACCAAAAGTATGTTGCTAGCCAGATTAATAAAGATACTAATTCGGACTATATAACTCCAATATGTATTTATTTCTTTGGCAATAACAAAGGCAATTTTATTGTAAGTCCAATTTCATTTTTTTTCTGACAGTTTTTCAAAAGAAACATTTTTTTCTGACAGTTTTTCAAAAGACTGAAGTATTAAACTTGAAGATGGTTTACTGGAGCTAAAATTGTACAAGTATAAGCTATGGAATGGGCTTTTGCTGATACCATATTGAAACATTTTTTCATGTTTCTGACTTTTATTATGATAAACAAGACTTTCACATTTAAACTTTTTCTTTCCAGTAACAAATTCGGTTTTGCCAGCAATATCTGGTCCTGCCTTTTGGCAAACATCACAAGACGCAACGTTGCTACTGTAATCATAATTAATGAGCTACAAAAACTTTGACTTCCAGACATCTTGGAATTTACGCTTTTCAGCTTTAGAACCCGAACCTTCATTAGCATTTTGGCTTGATACTTCCGGTGATGTTGCATCAGGCAGGCCAGCTTCACGATCAGTTTATTCAACCGGTGTATTCTTAGCAGAAAATAATGGAAGACTGTTTTGTTTTTACACATCGTGGTAACTTTCAAGCGTTAAAAATATGTGATTGAACGTAAGTTCAAGGTCGTCATTTTCGTTTTGGGAGCAGGCGGATGTAGTAAAAGATGATTTGGAGTGAACGAAGCTATTTTTTTAAGTCAAGTAGGGTTTAATCAAGGTAACTGCTGTTGTAATTCTTAGATAAACATCTTGTTAAACGAATTAAGGAGGACTAGCGGTGAGATGAAGGGTATTAATGGAAATAAAATGAGTTGAAGTGTGGCTACCGACGACATTTGTATCCTGCCCTTTAAGGGCGCTGTGATTAGCCACAGTCACTTGAAGTTTCGAAAATAAAAAAAAATAAGAAAAACTTCGAAAATTTTGGTCATCTACAATAAATAAGAGAAGTTATGAAATGGGTTTTTTGCACCAACATGTATAAACAATGATTAACTGACGATTGCCGGTGCCAAGGGGTGTGCTTTAACCGCCTCTGTCAACTCATGGCATGTTTATTTACTCATCGGTAATGTTTTAACTTACAAGCATCCTCTATCTGTGACGATTCGACAACTTTTTCATCAATTTCGTGTCTACTTTCTATGAAACAGACTCCATGGCAGTAGAGTCTTGCAGTGAATGAAAACTTAGACTAAACGAGGAGTCGAAGTCGGAAAATATCCGGATTATTCAAGGACGTATGTCCCGCCATTCTCAACTTTGAAATTATCTCCCTTGTTATTCGAAGTTTTGAATGATTTCACACATGTAAACGATAACAGTTAAAATCTTTATATTGTTTCAGTAATTTTGTTATTTTTATTTATGCATATTTACCAAAGTTCAATATTGAAAGATGTAGTTTAATATTTATTCAAATTATTACCTGATTCACTGCGAGACTCTACCGCCATGGAGTCCGTTTCATAGAAAGTAGACACGAAATTGATGAAAAAGTTGTTGAATCGTCACAGATAGAGGATGTTTGTAGGTTAAAACATTACCGATGAGTAAATAAACATGCCACGAGTCGACAGAGGCAGTTAAAGCACACCCCTTGGCACCGGCAATCGTCAGTTAATCATTATTTACATGTTGGTGCAAAAAACCCATTTCATAACTTCTCTTATTTATTATAGATGACCAAAATTTTTGGAAGTTTTTCTTTTTTTTTTCGAAACTTCAAGTGACTGTGGATTACACAGGCACTTGTCTCAAAAAAAATTACCCCCCTATTCCTTTACATAACACAAGGTTCTTATGTTTACAGAAAAATAATTTCGACCGGCTCATCAATTTCGCGATTTTTTCGATCAGTCTACAACGCTTCGGTTTTAGGACATACATAGCCTTTATCTACATGTAGCATGTATAACACACCTATCTCAGCTGTCTATCAACAACGTCACAGCCCATTTGAAAGACGTCAGACCTCCCATCATCTTAATCTCACAACGAAATGGAAATAGCTACAAATGTAGGTCGCATGATCGCACTGAATGAATAAATGAAATAAACGTTGTCAAAAAAATTTGATGAATTCTTTAAAAACAAATTATTATTCTTAATATAATTGTGCAAAAAGATTGTTGATATTATGTCTAGTTAGGTTGTTACATGGGTTTGCAAATTCATTTGAGTTTCTATTTATAGAAACAACAAAAATCCAATATTTTCGAGTTTCTCTAGGCTTTTCATGAGATCCAATGAAAAGGACCAGAAACCTGTATGTTAACAAAAGCGGGAAGATTCATGCATTTCCATTTCGTTGTGAGATTAAGATGATGGTAGGTCTGACGTCTTTCAAATGGGCTGTGACGTTGTTGATAGACAGCTGAGGTAGGTGTGTTATACATGCTTTTGTAGATAAATCAATGTAGATAAAGGCTATGTATGTCCCAAAACCGAAGCGTTGTAGACCAATCGAAAAAATCGCGAAATTGATGAGCCGGTCGAAATTATTTTTCTGTAAACATAAGAACCTTGTGTTATGTAAAGGAATAGGGGGGTAATTTTTTTTTAGACAAGTGCCTGTGGTTAGGGGTTTCAGGTCACGTGACGTTATCGTGTAATCAATGGCGTAATACTGCTTTTCATTTGTATGTTTTCTTTATGCATTTTTTAAAGGTTTATTCGTATGTCAATAAATTATTTTTTGTTATACACAATTAAAAAAGGTTTATATCTTGTTGCATTTTAATTTTCTGGAAGTTCCCGTGTCTAGTTTTTGATCGACAGCTATTTAAAGTGAACAATTGTTTAACGGTATTGATTTTTGTGCTTCACGGAAAACGGACTACATTTTAAACTTATATTTAAATGCATTGTGTGTTTTGATTAGCTATCCGCTTGGCGCTTTAAGGAATTCGTCTTCGAGAGACCAATCAATGGAAAGCTTATATCCTGAGCTTTCCATAGGTATGTGTCCTTTTAGAATTGAAGAATGCTGGACAGAGATATGTAAACAGAAGCAAGAAATTGAAGATTTTCAATGGTAAGTTGATATTTATTATTTAAAGGGCACTCATAATCGAATTCTCTGACATTTTTTACATAAGAATAGTGATTTTGATAATTATTTTAATTGAAAATACCATGTGGAAATGTGGTTTTAAACGACCCGTTTCAGATTTTTTTTGAATTTTTTTCAGAATGTCGTCAGAGACCAGGGATGACAGTAAAATACAACAAAGGCAGTTATCTCAGGTAAATATCTATTACTTATCTGTTATTTCCACTTTAATGTATAAATCAAATGCAATAAAGGTTTGACAAAAGGCAAGTTGTGTAGTTGAGCAGTGTGACAACCTATAAAAAGGGGGGAAGGGGGGGGGGGTTAAAAAACATATGCAAACAAGCTATGTATTCCCTGACCCGATTCTTCATTCGTATTGGAACACACATGCTGTAGACAAAATTGTTCTTGTTTTAAGAGGACAATTAAGGCCAATAAGGGGGTAGAGGAGTTTGATTTCCAGGTGATTCAGTCCAAAGTTATTCTTACTATTATATATTATTTACATATTTAACATAAAATTAATTCATTTGTACATCTTTTCCCCATTTTTCTGAGAATTAAATCATCAAAATACTGAGTTCCTGTGAGTAAGATTATAAGGTAACACATTGTTTCCCATCCATAAATGGTATAAATAAATATGTGATGTGAGTGATGAATAAATGAAATAATATTATTTTTACTCTAAATTTCTAAGCTTGATATGTTGCCAAGACAGGGCCGTAGCTACATTGAGGCAAATGAGAAAAATTACAAATAGCAATAAATTTAAAACATATTTACATATACTAGTACATAGAAAATAATAATGAAAATAATCATACCAGTGCTTTTCTAGGTATGGTTTAGCGTCCATCGAGCAGAATTTCAGCTATATTCAGGACAACAACAAGCTTTTTTTTTAATTTACATTTGTATAATAAGGGTGCAAAGTGTAATTACAATATTGTCTACTACCATGTTTTTTGTTTTAAATGAAAACATCTGGTATCAAGTCCAATTCTTCGAAATGACAATTTGAATTATTTGTGTCGCTCCCATTTTCTATCAACTTCAAATCTATAACCAGGTGAGCGATTACAGGCCCTGGGAGCCTCTAGTTTAATGGACCATTAAAATAAATTTTACTTTAAAACAAGACAAATGTCCAAAATACACCGGTTCCAACCTATCTTTTTTTATACAATGTAGCTGAAAGTTTACAGGTACATTGTAGCAAGGGGACTGCTAATCAGTCCTCTGAAACTTGGCTTAAATTTGGTTTCTGTCGAGCAATTATTTTTGTCAATTTGTTTTCTATATCTTTTTGTATGAATAATACTGTATATTTTTTCTTATTTTTTTTTAGTTTGGGACTGCTGGATAGTTCATGAGACTTGAAACAAAAGCAATATTGGTGGAAACCCGGTACTATTGGATATGATGCTACTGGACAGTATAAAGATGTGAAACATGTCATACTGAACTCTCATTTGATGTGCTACAGTAATAACATTCAACTTGTTGCTATATGACATTCATTGGTGGAATTTGATCAGATTGTCAAGAACAGTATACATTTAAAAAAAAAGAATTTTAAATTGAAATAAAGTATTGAAACTATCTTACATGCAATTCTTGCAAGTTTTTTTTCAATAACCATGTGCACATCGATGGCGTTATGGTTTGCGTGCCCGCCTTGAGTGCGGTAGATCATAAGTTTGAGCCACAATTGGGTCAAACCAAAGACTATAAAATTTGTATTTGTTGCTTCTCTGCTAGGCATGCAGCATTAAGGAGAAAGAACAAAGACTGGTTGGCTCGGATTCAGAATAATGTATCCGAGTGGAGTGACATGTCTACATGTGGACTCGTTTCAGTGAGCTAGCTCTTTAAAAATCATACTCTGTGTGTTGGTCTAGTACAAAGCGGATCTCATCATCACCTCATTGAGAATTAACTTGTTCGTGACATGATATAAGCTGAAAAATTGCTGAATTCGCGTTAGACAACAATCATTCACTCTGTTTTTCAAAATTCAAAATGGCAAACAGAATAGCGGCCATATTGAATTAATCAACACTTTTCCAAATAATCTGGAGTGTTATAGTTTATAACTTATGAAAATGGAATAATTTGATTACCATTGAAAATATCTACAATTTGATATATTACAAGCTATATTTTCTGAATATTTAGTTTTTTTCACAATTCAAAATGGCCGCCATAATGTCCGTCATTTTTTATTGTAAGTCTCCTCTATTTAAAACAAACACAGTGTACATGTTATTACATTTATTATACTTTCATGACTCATTTTTGAACAATATTGCTAGTTTTTATTACTAAAGAGTTATAATTCCCAGTTTTAACGAAGGACAGTGGCCATTTTGTCCGCCATTTTGTATTTTTATTAAAATCCGCAGAAACCAAAGTCTGCGACATACTCCACCGAAACAAAAAATGTATAGTTTCTATGTGATTACATGCATAGTTTGTCTTTTATTTATGAACAAGTGCATAAAACAAGAGTAATTTACACTAAAATGGTGCCATGCATTATACATGCTAGGGATGCCAAGCAAATAAAAAAATTAAAAAAATCAAGCATGTGTTGTATATCACGAGAAAGGTATTTTTATTAGAAACACAATGATGTAATTATTTTTTCAATGCTTGGAGTCATTCAAAAGTTACAGCTCTTTGAGTAGGACCACCGTCAGCAAAAGTGTCTGTCAAAATCTGCCGTTTTTTTTATTTTTCAGGTGGTCTTTCAAAAATTAAGAATGTCACTAGAAAACATACACTTAACTATGATTTCATAAGTATTTTGGCTTATGCTTCCGTCAAAGTTGCATCAGGCAGACGAGTTTTGTAATCAGTTGATTTAACCGGTTTATTTTTAGCGAAGGTTTTGTTTCTTTTTGCTAATCGAGGTCACTTGCAAGCGTTAAAAGTACGTGATTTAAAACTTTTATGTCCGAGTCAATTGCACGATTTAAAAGACCGGAAAATCAAAGTCATAATTTAAATTAAAAAAATATATCGGTGAGGAAATGAGAATGTTGCGGAAATATCAACTCGCCGTCTGGCTATCAATATGGAATTAGTTATCGCAAAGATTCGCTTAGGACTATTAACATTTTGTTGTTTTTTAATTATACTGAGATGGTTAAATTCTTTTAAAAATATGGTCCTGGGAGGTCCCATTCAATCTGAAGTAAATTATTCGTTACTAAACATTAGTGATTTTAAATTACGATGAAAGCAATTAAATTACCAATAAATTACACGGAAAAATATATCATCCCCTTTAAGGACCTCAAATGATTACAAAAGGGCATTGTTTTCAAATATTTTAATGAAAATAACGTGATCTGAGCTAAATTTGCAGCAGCCATGTGATGCGTTTCTCTCAAGATGGCGTCGATTTTTCAGTCAGAAGCAAACAAACAACAAGAAATAAATCGTTCGTAAAGAAATATTATGCAGAGAAATATTAATTTTTTAATATTGTTTGTAAGATTGATATTATTGGATTTAATAATTCTAGTTTTTTGCCTTTCTAATAAATTCTGGGCTGTTTTAACGCAGTTTGTAACATCATGGTGACAGATAGGCGAGTGCCCAGCTGACGATACCTTTAACATCCCTATACATGCTATATATAGGGACGGTAACGGTAAGGGCAGATAATCCTGTTTGGTATGCCGCGAAATGTCAAGAAATTTTCGTGATTTGTGAAAAAAAAAATGACAGCAGGTGGGTATCTGTTACGGGCTTTTTTGAAGAATACATTGTTTTCCAAACACCCGAAATGACATTTTCATAATTATGAATAGTTAAACCTTGCGTAATAACCATTCTCTGGCCATGTTGAAGCCGAAGCGGAAAAAGAAGTTGAATCGNTGCATGAAAAAATATGGATATTTAGATTTTATATGATTTTTTCCATTTAATTTGTGGATTTGACATTTTTCTTGATAAAAATGTGGAAAAACGTTTTGGGGTACAAGTGTTTAAATAGCCATAACTTCATTAATGTAACAGATATCTTGCTCAAATAAATTGCATTTCACTTCAGAAATGCTATTGATAACATCTGATTTCAATAAATTCTGCTCATCATTCAGCATAAATTTCCGTTACCATCCCTACTATATATATCCATGTTGGTTACAAAATATGATATATTCTGAACACAAAAATGGTAATAACTTTGGTTATACTTGGAATTTTTTCAAAAGGTAAAATGGAAAATGATGGTACAGTTGAGCCCTTTTATAATTTGTAATAACCAGCGTTCTGCAAGGTACCTCATTTTTTGGCATGAAACCCCTAGTGGTGGATTAGCAATAAATTATTTTTATTTGTATTTATCATTTTAATTTGTTCGAATATGACACCATCGGTTAATATAAGTATATTGAACAAGTTAAATGGTTCATGATATTGTGATATTTTTTTTAAAAGATGCAAAGGTGTATCAATTTGTATTTTACATACAATCTTCATTGGTCTTCTCTCGTCTCAAATTCGCCATCTTCAAACAACCTGGTAGACAGGAAGTGACGTCATTTGTACTGGTTCCTTTTGCTTTATTTCTATTATTCGATATAGTAACTTAACTTTCGGTATCAGCACTCAAGAAAGATGGAAGAAATCGGACTAGCGGTTCCTGAAAAAGTATATATTTCCCTCCTACAATCCCTTTTCTATTTGAATATTTAAATATTTATAATAATAACTGTCTCATACAATGTGGTAGTTTATTTGAGAAGATCGAACAAAACTATGATGATATATATCCCTAGAATACGACTCGATGTTGAAAATTGCATTGTCATATCACGCCGCTAAGCCGGACAACTAGGTACCTCGGTACACAGGGCCCTGTCACTGTCCACGTAAATATACGATCAATGTATACATTGATCGCATATTTACGTGGATAGTGACAGGGCCCTGTGCTCGGTACTGAACATATGCGACATTTCGGTAGGCCGACTCGGTACTGCACTGAATGTTCTTAGAAAAAGAAATAAAAGATAAATATTCAGACTCTGATGTCAACACAATCTGGAACTTACTAAAAAATGAAATACACCGATCAGTGACAGAAAACATCCCTCAGAAAATGCTTAAACATCAAAAGAACCTTCCATGGATAACTAATGAAATAAAAACAAAAATGTCAAAATACAAAAAGAAATATAAAAAATTAAAATGTAGAGGCAAGTGTAAAGATTCTAAACTTAAACAAATGAAAGCGAACATACAAAAAGAACAGAGAACAGCATATTGGCAGTACATAGAACAAATGATATGTAATATACCAGTTGACGATGACAAAACACCAACATCTTCAAAGTTTCCAAAAAATCTATTTTCTTACATAAAGAGACAAAAATCTGAAAGTTCAAACATAGCAACATTACGACAAAATGGTCAATTACATTCTGACACTAAAACTAAAGCAAACATTCTTAATGAACAGTTTCAAAAGGCATTTACACCAGCAACTGATGACCCAGTACCAAACAAAGGGCAGAGTCAACATCAACAAATGCCTGATATTA
>MJUT01014663.1:9607-31223 GCA_002080005.1 Gigantidas platifrons | reverse complement strand
AGAGATGGATGTTAAGTTTAAACTGCAAACATGTTCAGTATGTCAAGATCTATCGACCAAGATGGTCCCCACAGCCGAACTTAGCTTAACATAGGACCCTATGGGAAATTCACATAAAAATCTTCTTGTCTGGAATCAATTGCTCAATTGGAACCAAACTGTGATAAAATATTCATTGGATGGTCCTCTTCCAAAATTGTGTCTGGTGGTCCCGCCCTCTGACCAAGATGGCTGCACAGCTGAACTTAGTTTAACATAGGACCCTATGGGAAATTCACATAAAAACCATCTTGTCTGGAACCAGTAGCTCAATTAGAACCAAACTTTGATGGAATAGTCATTCGATGATCCTTTTCCAAATGATGTCCTGCAGTCACACTCTCCCACCAAGATGGCGCACCACAGTGCAGTTGCGTTGTTATTGAAAGCAGCTTTGATCCAGGTGAGCGATTACAGGCTCCTGGGAGCCTCTGGTTTAAATCCATCTTCGATTTGTATATTCATAGGAGAAGGTATTTCAAATGACAGTGTCTACAATTTTGTCAGATTTTTAAAATCAGATTTTTTCTCCCAAACTTGTATAGATAAAATGTGAGTAAAAATTCATCTAAAACAGCCAAGTAATTTGTGTCTGGGCTACTCTAATTCAAGTCAATCAAGATTAACTCGCCTCTGTATGATGAACTGTGCACGCGCGTAATCGGTTTGAAACAGCTTTTGTTGTTTACAAACTAAAATTTTTACAAAAATGGCTAATAAGTTTTGATTGATAAATTGTGTTCTTATAGGTAATTATGACTAATTTATCATTAAACATGTATGAATTATACATTTTAGTCTAAAGATGGGTTAAATAAACTGCTTACCTCATCATCATCCATGTTTTGATAAATCTGGGTCAATGGTGATGAATAATTCATGAGCTTGGCCGGCAGATGATCAGAAATAATTTGTTAATTACATTTAATTAAACAAATTTCTATTTATCTGAGATGGTTATTTGATCATTTTATTGATTTATTTATCTTATTTTCAAGTTGAAGTCAAACTTAAAATTTATGAAAAATCATGGACACTGTTACTTTAACTCCTTGATTTTGAATAAAATGTCACTTGTCTGTCTTATGGCATGCTGTCATAAATATAACCAACAGATTTTACTGTTTTCATTAGAAGTCAGTTCACCACAAACATTAACTGACCCTGCTATTGTACTGTCCATGTTTATGTTATATAGATAGATAGATTTTTTCGATAAAATATCAACATACAATATATATATATATATATATATATATATATATATATATATATATATATATATATATATGCAAATATACATATAAAATAATAAAATTAGAAATATGCAATCATACACTATGTATAGAAGCTTCACCCATGTCAGTCTAAAATGGAATTTTTAAAATCTATTAAAAAAAAAAAAAATACAAATTAAAAATGTTGATATTAAACCTATAAAACCCATAAAGCTTACTAAGCTTATTTCCAATGGGGTCCTATTCTTCACTGTAATATAAATAAATAATATTAAAATGGTTTGACTAGACATTGACTTTGGCAGGACTAAGAGGTGACTTAAACTTTTATCATATAAAAAGAGAGAGCTACTAAAATGATCTCTCTGACACCTGCCGCCATCTTGTCAATAGCTTGCTATAATTTTTACTTTGTCCCAACAATGACAACTGAATGCAAGTTGACTTGACTATGTCTAAAAAATTTGTGAAATTTGTTAAAATTTCCTTCTAGAGATCTTTCCCCAGATGACCATATATTGGTTACACCCCTCGGTTAATTCAGTAAAAACATTTCTTATGTGTAAAAGTAATATTCTGATCTGGTGAAATGGAACGATTTTTAATAATATTTTTTTAGCAACATAAATTCTCTTTCTGTAAAAGCTGTATTTGATGTACATGTATGTTGCAGAAATTTTTCTTGGGTTCCACAATACTTGAACTGAACCAATGACCTTTGACTTTCAATAAGTTATTTCTTTTACTTTGATTTGCAGGAAGATTCTGCTGTTATTGAATCTCGACCAGGAACATCACAAACACTAGCACAACTAGATCCACTCAGTAGTGACATAGAAGATTTGTATGTCAAATATAAGGTACCGATATATTAATATACATTTTTTGTAAGTACATGTATATAATGTTGCATTTCATATGATTATATATCATACAAGGCAAAGAAAATATTCAGGTTTCTAATAGACTGTGAAAATCCAGAATTTTGGTTCTCTCACATATAGTTGTAAGATATTGTTTTCTTGTTAAAATTGGGGCCTGGGTGGCTCAATGAGTTAGGTCATTGGATCTAACAACTCATACAAACCTATCACCAATATGGCGTGGGTTCGCGCCCGGCTTTGTAAATTACAAAAAGGGTGCACTTGACTCACAGCCACAAGTGATAAAGTTTACTAGTTGCTTGCCCATGGTCGGTGGTTCTCCCTGGGTACTCCGGCTTCCTCCACCACTAAAATTGGTCGCCACGATATAGCTGAAATATTGTTGAAAGTGGCATTAAAACACCAAAAGTCAAAATCAATCTTGTTAAAATTTGGTGAGCTTGGTCAGATTGTGATTTACTAAGAACAATTCCCCTAGGTCTACATGTGGAAGTCCCTCTTGACATGTTTAAGCTAGAAATGAAGATTAATGTGACAATTACATGTACCGGTAGTTAGAATTTAGAGATATGTTGATACTTATTAGTATGGTTATGACTTGACAGTTTACACTTTGAAGTTAGGGGATATGTTATCATTTCCAAATTTTACAAGTTATATATTTCATTGATATTTTTTTTTTAGAAATTACAAAGACAACTTGAATTTCTAGAGGTACAAGAGGAGTACATTAAAGATGAACAAAAGAATCTAAAAAAGGAATATTTACATGCTCAGGAGGAAGTGAAAAGAATTCAGAGTGTTCCTCTTGTTATAGGACAGTTTTTGGAAGCTGTTGATCAAAATACTGGCATCGTAGGTTCAACTACAGGTATGTAAAAAAAAATACTGAGAGTTATAAAGAACTTACCTCATTGGGGAGGTCTCCAGAAACAATTTAGAAAACCAAACTTGCAATATTTAATAATTGAAACAAATTTTGCTTTTCTTAGTTTCAAAATGTTAGAATATATAAAAAAACATTTTCCATGAGTAAAATAAAATTAAAACATTCGCAACGTTTATACTTTAGGTAATGTTTTTAGTTGTATAAAATCTATAAGTGACATTTACCCAAGTATAGATTCCTTTAAGATGGTTGTATTTTTCTCTGTGTTTCAGGCTCTAACTACTATGTGAGGATACTATCAACAATAGACAGAGAACTACTGAAACCCTCAGCAAGTGTAGCCCTACACAAACACAGCAATGCTCTTGTTGATGTTCTACCACCTGAAGCTGACAGCAGCATCACTATGTTATCAAATGGTTTGTTTTATTTTGAATTATCATCTGATGATCATAGCCCTAACTGTTTCCAAGCAAACGAGAAGTACAAACTTTTGGGGTTTTTTGTTTATGAGAGTACTGCTCATCTGTTTTTGATGAGGCTTTTTAATTACAACCTTAGGAAAATTTCTTTGAGAATAATGCATATGTATGTAACTATTACCATTTTTAACAGAATAAGAATATTTATACTGCAATCGTTCTATTTAAGCAGTCAAAGTGCGTTGACAGTATATTTACAAGTGATAAACGGTCACTGACCGTTTATAACATTTAGAAATCAGTTGGGGCCACTTGGGGGTAACTAACTTTTTAAATAATTTGAATATTGGTAGTAATATCCATTAATGTCACTAATGATTGCAGTATAAAGACAATAACAGTGCACTGACTACATAAAATTCTATATATGTATTTGGCACAAATGTGGGAAAATGCTCGGGAAACCCTCGCATTTTCCCCGATTCTAAGCCTCATCCATATATCGATTTTATGTCAAGTCTATTTATTATTCCAATCAATGGGCCCACAATAGGGGCAAACAAATTGCATACATTGATTATTGTCATTGGAGGCAATTATACATATATATATATAAATATAAATATACAATGTTTCTTGTCGGGTTCAGAGCCTTAAAATTTTAATTAATAATACATGTATAAACATAAAGAGACAAAATATTTCAGTATCATAAACCCTGTTTCAGTTTTCTTGTCTCAAGGCACTCTAATATATATTTTCCAAAAATATTAATTATTGAACGATCTTCATTGGTAAATAAATAATAGAATTTTGATATATCTGACATATTATTGAAATTAGAACATACTTCTGAAATTTTCTGAAAACAAATCTTTCTACTATTATTATATATGGGGCAATCGATTAAAAAATGATATTCATCCTCAATTTTTTGTGTTATGCACAGTTTACATAATCGTTCTTCGGTTTCCAAGTTTTTATATCTACCAATTTCAATCATAAGAGGATGTGCACTAATTCTGATTTTACAAATTGCCTGTCTTATTTTGAAATCATTAAGAAATGTATATTTTTCTCTAATAAAATGTTCCTTGAATGTAAAATATGTACAGAGTTTTCCCTTTTTGTCTTCATTTATATATATTTTTAAATTATACCAATAACTAAGAAAACTATCACATAAATTTTTTTTCACATTGTTTAGAGTGCCTACATAGACATTAACATTTGATATATTCATCTTATTTAATATTAGTAATATACTAGAATACCATGTATTTGTTTGACATCAATTCAACATACCTGTTAA
Organism: Gigantidas platifrons; assembly: GCA_002080005.1. NCBI lineage: Eukaryota > Metazoa > Mollusca > Bivalvia > Mytilida > Modiolidae > Gigantidas > Gigantidas platifrons. The sequence goes on along the minus strand of MJUT01014663.1, from coordinate 26,439 downwards.
CCTCAGAGATTGTGTATGTGGGAGATCTCCCACATTCCAACTATTTAATGTGGGAGATTTTGCGTGACGAACTTTTTCACACTAAATTTTTTAGATTAAAGCAAAAAAAATTTACTCTACAACTTTTATTGTTGTTGCTGAGCAACATTACTTCAAACCACTTTGGTAGGACAATACAGCTTGTTTTGCTGATCTTAGAACAGAGTCACTTGGTTCGTACTCATAACACAACAAGTTTTGATTTTGCTTTGCACATAATAAAGAACAAAGTGTGTCATTGTTCAACTCAGATCTCATATCTGTCTGGATTGTTTTTTAACATAGAAAAAATTCTCTCTGGGTCTGCATTTTTAAGATTGGTTGATTTCCTTGTTGAAGCAACTGCTTTTTTTGTGTGAATCTCCATCAGCATGTCTTTTAATATCATATACACCACCATGGCTGACACTAAAATTTGTAGAACAAAGTTTGCAAAATGCCTTATCATTCCCTAAAGAAGTAGGCTGCACCCAATCGTATAATTTTGTCCAGTCCTCCAAGAATTTGCAATAATGTTTCTTTTTCTTTGAAGAAGGGGTGCAAGGTCCTGAATTCCAACGTCTCCTTGATTGTGACATAGTTGAACTGTATTTTTTTTTAAAGTTTTTTTCGTATTTAAGTAAGTAATTGAACGATACTCGCCTTCAAATTTTCTTTTTTCACAACTTTGAATCGTGTAGTTATCCACTCGATATTGTAAACAACTTACATTATCGGCGTTTCTAGTAAAAACCGAGAGAATTCCGAGTAACAATTGGCTGATTCACGCAAATGTTTTAATGACCCAGCTGATAAAAACAACAAAAATGTCGTCCAACTTTTCGATTTTAATCAAATTTATGGTCGCGGGAGATAATGTGTGAGAAGTATTTCAAAGCGGGAGTTTTTAGTCTCCCGCGCGGGAGGCCGAGCTCAAAAGCCGGAGTCTCCCGCGAAATGCGGGAGGGTTAACAGGTATGATTCAATTCCTTATTACAAACATAAGCATCATAAAGTAAACCTTCTGATAAATTATTAAGCCTTTGAAAATACTTCAACATTGACAGAATTACTGAGAATATTAATATAGATAAAAATACTTAACTTGAACATTTAATATTAAGGTACAGACAATGGACAAAGGTATTCGGACACTTCCAATTTTCCTTATATATTTCATATTAAACTATAAATTTTGCAAAAATTACCCTAAAGTCAATTCATGTCCGATTTTGATAATTTTGTGATTAACACAAACAGAATTGAAAGACGTTATGTTGTGTAATGTCAGCATAGTTTCATAAGATAAACATTATGAGAAAACACAAGTTAAACACAAAACTGAATATATTTCCTCCAAATAACAATACATTGATACAAAATGTAGCACTTTTGTAGACAAATTATTTAAGTCTGTGTTCAAACCATGATGATCTGAAATATAGGCTTCTAAAAATTGTTTGAAAATTACCACTATAAACTAAATACTTTTCTGCTTTTGTTGATAAAACAATTATGAAAATCAGAAGTGAATTGACCTATATGAAATATATAAGGAAAATTGTAAGCGTCCAAATACTTTTGTCCATAGTCTGTACATGTAAGTCAAAGTAATCTCGTTTTTATACACAACATTCTGTGAAATATTCATACATATAGATTTGCACCGGACAAAGATGTGTTGAGTGCCGACACTTTGAAACCAGTATGCCCCCTCAGCTCTGTTGTGGGAGGGTTTTATAATGTATTTATAATTTACCAGTTAAAATCTTGACATCTTATTTCAGATGAAAAGCCTGATGTGCTGTATTCAGATATTGGTGGTATGGATATACAGAAACAAGAAGTTAGAGAGGCTGTGGAGTTACCATTGACTCACTTTGATTTATACAAACAAATTGGTATTGATCCACCAAGAGGTGTATTAATGTTTGGTCCTCCAGGGTGTGGAAAAACTATGTTGGCAAAGGCAGTAGCTCATCATACAACAGGTACACAAATATCAAGTTTTATCATTGTAATTGTTTACGAAGAACATTTACACAAAAGATATTGTAAAATACAGCAATTTAAAAGTTTCTTTCCCATGCTTACCATGGATAGATAAAATTTGTTACATATTGAAATAGAAATAATTCGTTGATGTGGATCTGATCGTATGGTAGTTAAGAGAGTGTCATCTACTTATGTTACCATTACCTATTACTACTTAGTTGTCAGTTTTATATTCCTATCCACAGTCAGGTTTACTTGTTATATTCCTATCCACAGTCAGGTTTACTTGTTATATTCCTATCCACAGTCAGGTTTACTTCTTACAAATTTATGTGATACAAGTTTTCCATTGACATGCAGCTAGTTGTCAGTTTTATATTCCTATCCACAGTCAGGTTTACTTGTTATATTCCTATCCACAGTCAGGTTTACTTGTTATATTCCTATCCACAGTCAGGTTTACTTGTTATATTCCTATCCACAGTCAGGTTTACTTGTTATATTCCTATCCACAGTCAGGTTTACTTGTTATATTCCTATCCACTACAAGTTTTCCATTGACATGCAGCTGGTTGTTAGTTTTATATTCCTATCCACAGTCAGGTTTACTTGTTATATTCCTATCCACAGTCAGGTTTACTTGTTACAACTTTATGTGATACAAGTTTTCCATTGACATGCAGCTGGTTGTTAGTTTTATATTCCTATCCACAGTCAGGTTTACTTGTTATATTCCTATCCACAGTCAGGTTTACTTCTTACAACTTTATGTGATACAAGTTTTCCATTGACATGCAGCTGGTTGTTAGTTTTATATTCCTATCCACAGTCAGGTTTACTTGTTACAACTTTATGTGATACAAGTTTTCCATTGACATGCAGCTGGTTGTTACTTGTTATATTCCTATCCACAGTCAGGTTTACTTGTTATATTCCTATCCACAGTCAGGTTTACTTGTTTTCCATTGACATGCAGCTGGTTGTTAGTTTTATCAGGCTTTGTTTTTTTTAGAAATAAAACAGATTTCTACCAACTAAATGGACTATAGTTGAAAATGGCTTTAATCACACATAATCTAGTCATTTCCTGTTAAAAATGGTTAACATAATCTAGTCATTTCCTGTTAAAAATGGCTTTAATCACACATAATCTAGTCATTTCCTGTTTAATAGGTTCTTACACGAGTCTCTATTGAAGATCTGGGATTTCTTCCACGAGTGTGAAAAGACGTAGAATTTCTCACACGAGTGGAAGAAATCCCAGATCTTCAATAGAGACGAGTGTAAGAACCTATTTCTTCTGTTTTTTACAATGTTTACATTTCGGCCCCGAAACTATAGCTAGATCACCACGTGCTAGGAGAGAAATTTGCATAATTGTGATACGTTTATGTAAAGTTTGTGAGTGCATCGGCACCCTGTACACATGCATGAACTCCTGAAAAGAACCGTTTAATCCTTATAATTCTTCAATGCAATACTGAACATAAAAAATATATTCTTGCATATTCCTGGTATAAAAATCACACAAATTAAAATTCCACGAAATGTTGTTGACGACGTTGGCACATTAACAACATGACGTCATATAAAGACTTCCAGCTTAAAACATAAAGATCACATGTCATTAGGTTTGGTGTAGGCTTCAATTTTGATAAAATTTAACTAAAAGATGTTTGCAAGGTAGGCATTTTAATTATTTTTGTGTATTGTTGTAAATATGGCTTTCAATCTGACACTCGATATACATTATAAAGTACACTACTTTCTTGTAATGCGTCATTGAAACAATCTGATTGGTCAATTCATCCATGTAAGACAAGGTCACACGCAGCTGTCTTTATGGCTTATCTTACATAGAAAACGCATAAAAACGGAAGAAAAAAATGTCTTTGTTATAAATTGATATTGATTTGTTAGACTTTACATGCCACACATCTCTCTTTCCAGCATCATTTATCCGTGTTGTTGGCTCTGAGTTTGTACAGAAGTATTTAGGAGAGGGACCTAGAATGGTGAGAGATGTGTTCAGATTGGCAAAAGAAAATGCCCCTGCCATTATATTTATAGATGAGATAGACGCCATAGCAACCAAAAGATTTGATGCTCAAACTGGAGGTAATGAATGTATTGTAACTACCTATTTTGAAACCAGTAAAACATCTTCTTTTTGTGGGGTACTAGGTCAAAAGCACTTCAGTTTTTAAAAAGTATAGTTGTTGCTACATATAAAAAGATAAGGCTTACAAGAGATGCACATATAAGTTAGACAGGAACAAATTTTCAATAAATAAACGTTTTTTTAGAAAATGATATCTTGTAGGTATATATTAATTGTTTTATTATAATTTTACAGCTGATAGAGAAGTACAGAGAATATTATTAGAATTACTTAATCAAATGGATGGATTTGACCAGACAGTCAATGTCAAGGTAAGATCTATAAATAGTTTACAATTTATTATAGTTGATTCATTACTTAAAGAAAGAACAATATAGCAAATTGTTTTTTTTTTGGGTAGACTTAAAACTAGACAGTTGAACTTGTGAAAAATAAAACATGATATGGTGAAATATTAGTAGCATTACATTGTTTGTAAGGGGTTATGGTTATGGTGTTTAATGCCACTTTCAACAATATTTTAGTTACATCGTGGTGGTCAGTTTTATTGGTGGAGGAAACTGGAGTACCCAGAGAAAACCACTGACCTGTCGCAAGTCACTGACAAACTATCACATAAGGTTGTATCAAGTACACCTCACCATGAGCGGGATTTGAACTTACAACTTTAGTGTTGATAGACACTGATTGCATAGAAGTTGTAAATCCAACTACCATATGATCACGACCACATGTGAAATACATGAAAGTAAAAAAAAAATTGAAATATAATCCATGGAATTCCTTAAAGCAAATTACTAGTACACTTAACGAATGGACTTAAGGAAACAATAAGCTGCTGCACGGGAGTAGGCTTTATGGTGTCCGGGTAACTTAAAGATGTAGTTATGGTATTTTTTCTGAAAGAATATCTGACAGCAATGTTATTCATTATGTTCTTAAAATAAAGAAATATATACTAAAGTAACATCAAGACCCTATAAAATTTGAATTCACATTGGCAACAAAAGTAGCTGTTTATTCCGAACTAAAAATTATTCTCTATTTAAAATATATTTCTTCTGTAAACCCTGGGATCAAATATATTCGACTTGTTGTTTGCAGCAGTTTGTTTCCCTGTCAGATACTCATGCTTTCTTAATTGCTACATGTAAATCCTTGATAAAAGTGAACAATTGTTGATAATAGTGTTTTAACATTTAGCAATTGTTGAATTTTGTTCTATTCAGCCTATAGTTTTGTCCTGATTTTTTATTTAATAATAATTCCCTGATTTGTTATTTAACATTAATATCTATAAGATATACACTATGAGTACTTTTCATTACAGGTTATAATGGCTACTAACAGAGCTGATACATTAGATCCAGCATTACTACGGCCAGGTAGATTAGACAGAAAAATAGAATTTCCAGTGCCAGATCGTCGTCAGAAACGTCTCATCTTCTCCACTATTACTGGCAAAATGAATCTTAGTGAAGAAGTAGATCTAGAAGATTATATTGCTAGACCAGACAAAATCAGTGGGGCAGACATAAATGCTATATGTCAAGAAGTAGGTTTAACTTTTATGGCCTGAGCTAAGTTTCTTGAGAATAGGTCTTACTGTAAGATTGCTGTACTCATACTCAAAAAAACATCCAATCAAAACACTATGTCCAATGTTTAAAGTGTTCTGATTGGACAATTTTAGAGTATGAGTGCAAATTTAAAGTGTATAAGTCTATTAAGATTTTAAATTGTACTTACGTTCTGAGATTATTTATTCATTTGGCCAAGAAATAAATCTGTTTCTGGAAAAGGATTTAAACTAAACGAGGGTTGGCAGGTCAGAAAGCCTCTTTATTTCTTCTTTTTTTCATCTGATATATCAGTATGGTTTTAGGAATATACATTTATCTACTTATTTTTAGGATATGTTAGGACAAATTTTTTATGATTAGATCAGTTTCACCTTTGCTTTACAACCTAGTTTCACCATATTTGGTCCAGACATTAACATGTAGCTAGACTTGTGCCACATGACCTTGACCTCATGTTCATGGTCTAATGATTCTTAAATTTACATCAAATTTGAGTCATTAGGACATTTTCTCTGTTGCCATACAATGTATATTCTCCATATTTGGTCCACACATTGATGATGGAGGATACATATTCATATTAATCCATATGTCACCTCAACTTACTTTCATATTCAATGTATTTTGACCCAGTTTATTTTCATATTAAAATTTCACACAATGATTTACAGGGGGAAGACAAAGGCATGAATCACTCTAATTTGAAGTCATCAGCAGAAATATGCAAAAAGCAATAATGATAATAATATACATTTAGGATATAATGATAATAATATACATTTAGGATATAATGATAATAATATACATTTAGGATATATACATACATATGGCAATCAAACTAAGTGACACAAAATAACTTTAAAGAACTTTATAAGTTTGAAGGAGTTTTTCCTCAAAGAAACAACTCCTCAAATTTAGTAGAACTGAATACTGCTGGATACTAACATTACAACAAATTTTTGTGTAAAGCAATAAACACTTTATAATCTAATTTATATAGTTAGTAGGTCGTATTGAACTGTATATGTCTTTCAAAGCTTTTAAATTGTGACACCATGACTGTGATCACGATATAGATTAAATGTTGTTATAAGTGGCCGTTTAGCACTGATAACACAAGCCTATTTAGGTGTTCATGTATTTTAATAACTTCTATTTTAGGCTGGTATGCAGGCAGTTAGAGAAAATAGATATATTGTATTGGCTAAAGACTTTGAAAAAGGTTACAAGAACAACATAAAGAAGGACGAAACAGAGCATGAGTTCTACAAATAGTTGATGAACACTTAGAATATTTGACCAATTAAAATTTATTATTATAGAAATGCGATTTTTGACATTCTTTATCCATTAAAATATTTCACTTTCATCTGTATCTTAATAACAAATATACTACATCGGTGGTGTAATGGTTAGCATGCTTGCCTCGAGTGTGGTCGATCGTGAGTTCGAGCCCCGATCGAGTCAAACCAAACTGTAAAATTGGTATTTATTGCTTCTCCGCTAAGCATGCAGCAATAAGGAGAAAAAGCAGAGACTGGTTGGCTTGGAATCAGGATAATGTTTCTGATTATGATGACATGTCTATCCTCCGACTGTTTCAGTGAGCTATAACTATAAAAATCCAACTAAGTGTGTTGGTCTAGTATAGAGTGGACGTCATCATCATCTCATTAAAAATTAACTTGTTCCCGTCATGATATAGCTGAAAAATTACTGAGTTGGTGTTAAACAACAATCACTCACTCGCTTAATAACAAATAATTAAATGAGCCTAGAAATAAGAATTAGTTAAATATGTACTGAAGATATGGGGAACTTTTACTTGTCATGAGCAGTCATTCTGAAACACTACACTTGAACTTCACATGAATAGATATGGATGATAATAAATGTAAGAAAATATAGTTTGATGAAAACATATTAAAGTAAAGGAACACAGTTTACATCTCACAGGTCATAGCTACAAATATATGTCATGCACTTTTGTTTAGCTCACCTGGTCAAAATTGTCATGACATCTATTGTCGTCTGCTTTCTCCATTGCTTTATACACTATCATCTTCTTTGTTGAACCATTTGAAAGTCATGTATGTTCTTTTGAATATGAGATGGTTGCCACCACAGAACATAGTTTAACACGGAAACCAATATATGAAGTTGGAAATCTAGGTCCTGGCTTGGGACATGAACAAAAATCAGAAAGTACTGAACCATTTGAAAGTAAATTTCTCAGAAATAATATTAAATGATCCTGTGCAAACTTCATGTTTTGTCATGTCAATCCAAGGTGGCTACAAGCACAGAACAACGTACCTAATGTCAAAATACATAGATAAACAGCCTACATATAACCTGTAACCTTGCCTTCTATTATCCACACCAGCTTGAAGAAAATATTATTAATTTTCCAAAGTCTGTTACCGAATCATATAAATCATTAAAAATTCGAACTTTGAGCCTCTGTTGTTAGCCTTCAAAGAATTGACCCATAAAGACCTTTTGCCCTGGTTTTCCTCTAGCTGGTAGTTTTGATTTAAGCTCATGTGTGGAAATTGTTGCCATAGAAAAATATTTACGATTTTCAATAATTGTTCAAGTGATTTTACAATAAATATTAGGCCTCTGTTGTGGGCTTCCTCGAGTTAACCCACCAGGACCTTTTTGCATGGCCAATCTCTAGCCAGTTGCCCTTATCCAAGTCCTACATGGACAAAAGTATTACCATAGGAAAATGTTTATGATTTATAGAAATTGGTTATTACGTTATGGAAGAACTTGAACTTTGAGCCTTCCAAGAATTAACTCGCCCAGACCATCATCTTTCTAGTAGCTTAGATTTAAATCCCAAGCAGACAAAGTATTCCTGTAGAAAAATATTTATGATTTGCCAGAGTTGGTCATCAAGTCATGTCAGACTCAAAATTTATGTCTATTGTCAGCCTTGCAAGAGCTAACCCACAAGGACAAACCCTAGCCAGTATGAAACCTTAGGACAATTCAACAAAACTTTCATACAAGTTGACCAATTGTTTTCAGAAGAAAAGATGTTCATGTCTTTTTTTGTTAAAATAGGTCTAATTTGCATATTCTGCAAAAAATCATCAAAATTACCAATTCAACTAAATAAATTGAATTGTAGAAAGAATGATTAGCATAAAGCTACTGTTTAAATCCAGCTTATTTTCCATGTAAGATGTAGTTACCAGTGTGGCCATTTGAAGGTATTTCTATTTTTGGTTATGGTGGCAATCTTGGATAGAGGATAGAGCTGTCAGATATATTTTTGAAAGGAAACCAAACAAGGACTATCCCATCCTAGTGTCTATTAAATTGGCACAGTGTTTTTTTCTGTCAAAATAAGACTTGTTTGCCTTTTACAAAACACATTAATCATCAAATTCTATAACATATATCATAAAAATTACAATTTGAGCTCATCTGGTGAGAAAATGTGACTATTTTATTTTGTAGAAGTGTTATTTTCAAAGTAGTATTGATATAAATGTTTGAAATGTCAGTATTGTAATAAATTTAAGACCTAAACATGTAACAACTGAATGATTCGTTTTAACTACATGTGAAATTCAAAATATGTTTATAATCTCTATTCTTTGTTTGAAATTCTTATTTATCCAATTTCTTATTTTCTTTACTTTCGTTTCTTACACCTCTATTATTTTTTAATCCAATTAAAAAAAATCTTGTTTTTCCCTTTTCTCCAAATACACAGTTTTGATAGCTCTCCTTGAAAAGTGAAGTCATATAACATCTAGTGTAAAGTAATGCCATCACATGCTGATTTATAAATAGGTTACATGTCTTACTTATGTTAACTAAATGTCAATGTGAGCTTTTAACATCTCTTGGTGTGTGGGGTTCGTGGTTAAGTCTATATATTTTAATCTTCTCCCCAGAAACCACTGGGCCAATATAAACCACATTTGGCAGGAATAGTCCATTCGTGAATCCTTTATCTAAATTATACCCAAGATAGTCGAAATGTGTGGCAAATGCTATTAAAAGTAGAAAATTCTTTAATGGAGCAAAGCAGCTTTATTTGAAGCAAGGATGGGGTCAACATTTTTAACTATGGGATAAGCTTTTCTAGGTTTATATGACATATTTAAACTTGATTACAGAAACAAGCATAAGACAACTTAAATCTAGAAGATTTAATTCAGAGTTGCTTCTCAAAGAAAAATGTAGAACAAAGGTATCAGTATCTTATTAGCAGAGATAAGTATTACTTTGTCAAAAGCTCCTCGAAATCAAACAATAAACATATAATCATTCAAATGTTAGATTTTTTAAGACAAAAACACTTGTACATTTTGGTGGACAAACAATCGGTATTCCAGTGAGTACTAATTGTGCCCGTCTATTCCCTGATTTGTTTCTACACCTTTCGAGGCAGGCGTCGTTCATCTACTGATGCAAAATATACTCAAACAAGGCCACATTGCTTTGAGATTGAAGTCATCGCTGACAAAATATTTAGTGTTGTCATCATGAACTGGTGGACTGTTACGAAATATCTATTTCTCATATGGCAATCGATCTTTTCCATTTTCCGTTTACCACTTTCCTTTATCACCGACAACACTAGAATGTGAGTAACACGGCTAATGTCTTATAAGAATCGGTAAGTAACAGCGTACCCTTTGTAAATACATGGTGTTTATCCCCATTTTTTGGTAGGATCCGTCTTGTTCGGGTTTTGGTAGGATCCGTCTTGTTCGTCTTTTTAGTTTTCTGTTTTGTTTGTCTTGTGCCTAATGTTGTCTGTCTCTCTGAATTCTCCTTTTTCGATTGTCCCTTCGGTTTTGTCTAAGATAAGTTTTATTAAAAGTTGACATGTCTATACAACACAATCTCTAACGTTTAAGTAAGAAATTTGTTTTTAAAAAGTTGCTTATCTGAAGCTATTCGGCCATTTTGAACTAAACTAAGCACTGTAAGCAGGAATAGCACTTGGCTGACGTCCATTTCTAAGTAGTATTGGTCCTAACTGCATCCAAGATAGGGGCGGAGGAATCGGGGGCAAATGTTCTATTATCCAAGAGGTATACGGATATGCCCTTTTTTTGCTTGTTGGATTTGAAATAGTTGTGACATATATTCCTTCTTTTCTTTTGGCGTCATATTGACACTTTTGCTGATTTTTGTCGATTATAGCAAGGATTATAAATCCTTGATTATAGAAACAAGACATTTATGCAAAACTTCTTTAAGATTTTTTTCTGAAACCAATAGGCCAGTTTGAACCAAACTTAAAAGGAATAGTCCTTGGGTTGTCCCCTTCTAAAATATTTCCGATTGGTCTGAACTCTATTCACGATAGTAGTCATAACTAGACCGGGGATGATCAAAATAGCGACATATCATAACAGCGACAAAACATGTATCAAAACAGCGACATATTCAATATATCAAAACAGCGACCTTTACCTGTATTTAAAAATACTTTAATAATATATAAAATGGCTCATAACTGTATGCAGCCATTGCCGCCATGTATACCACCCAATCAGCGCAAAATAAGGAAATTTTGTAGAGGGTAGAGGATCTCCTAGTCATCATTCCTAAAGAGTATCAAAAGTTTTTACTTGTAGTTTCAGTAGTTTCAGAGGAGAAGATGAAAATGTGAATAGTTAGCGACGGCAACGGTGGGCCAGGTGAGCTTAACTATCTATTGCCCCCATGCTCACGACGGGGAGGTGGAAGTAGCAGTAGCTAAAATAAACTTTATTAAATTGTTCCATGTTTTAAAACTTTTAAAATCATCGCAAGCACTAGTGTAGTAAAATTCTACAAGTTAATAGCTGGTTGCGCTCTGTACGCCATAAGTTTGACAAATTCTTGTCGTGATATTTATTTATTTATTTTGTTTAATTTTCTCTATCATATCCTCTTTCACCTGTAAAAATCTATTTAATTTAATGACGCTATTTTGATATATAATTTTCAAATAAGTAATTAAAATTGTCGCTGTTTTGATCTATGGGTACACGGCCGTAGGCCGGATCTGAATAAAGGCAAAGGGTGGTCTGGGGGAATATTCCCCCAGCGGGGGTTTGGGGGCAGAGGGTAAAGGGGGTATGGGGGCAAACCCCTTTTTGTAATTTTTAGACTAAATTCTAAATTGAAAATGTCTTTTAAAAGTCAGATATATACATATGTAACTGTGTACTGCATATTGTACCTTCTCAGACCTGTTTAAGCGTTATTCTAGATATTGCCAGTTAGGGACCGACCATTTAACTTCCAGGGGGGTTATGGTTATTTTTCGTTCATAAATATTTTTCGGACAACACAAGAGTTAGAATATTTATTTTTTTTGTCGCGCTAAGCGCGAAATTTTTCCAGAATTTAACATTAGGTTATATGACAAAAACTCTGAATCAGATTATTTTTTTTTCTCCACCAAAATCAGAATATTTTTTTCAGCAACATTGGGAATCAGAATATTTTTTTTAGGAAAAAACCATAACCCCTCCCCCTTTCAAGTTAAATGGTGGTTCCCTTAGTTGGATTTTCTAGACATATTTTTTTCTGGGAATCTGGTAAATGTGTTATTTTATTCATAACATGGAATATGCAAATCCACACTGATGTTTTGGAAGTTACCTTCATTTAATTTTCGTTTTAACGCGGATATTCTCATTGTTTTTCATCTGAATTTATGACATACTGTACAGCTGCCAAATAACACTGTCAGTCTAACAACTGTTAATCGAATAGTATTTCCAATGAATTTATAATCCGTGATATTATTAATGGATTTATGGGTGAAATTAGACAAATTTTGGAGAATTTGTTGTCTTATTTGTGTTCAAAGGTTATACTTGCCGTTTCAAAAGTGACGCATTTGCCTCATTTGCCTCCATTGAGCTACGGCCATGCGGCCGGGTAATGTCGCTATTTCAATATGTCGCTATTTTGATATAGCCCCAACTAGACATATATTCTTAAATTGATCAATCTCGTCGTATTTCAAGTCAGAAACTTCTGTAATCTTAGCTCTTTAAGACCATAATTAGCAGTTGGTCCTTAGTCAAAACGATAGAGAACCTGTAGATAAAGGTTTGTTCATGTGACTGACTCGGGCTCATTTGAGCTTCTAGTTAATGAACTACCTATTTAATAAACAATGAAGCAATCTTGTGTAAAATGGTTGAACACGGATGACATCATTCGTTTCCAACTGAAAACTCACGCGAGGAAAGCTGGCGATCGGGCACACATGTTAAACGAGTTATGTCCCTTTCTGATTCTAGTTATGTATTACACCGGTTCATAAAACTTTGAAACTGAAGGGGTGGTGGTGGTCGTGATTGTATGTAATAAAACTTGTCAGTGACGGCGGGTCGGTGGTTTCCCCAACCAATAAAGCTGACCGCCACGATATTTAAAACAGAAATATTGTTGAAAGTGACGTTAAACACCCCTCTGAAAATGAAGGCCGGCTGGTTCCATGTTCTGCAACTTTGATTAGGTCACAATTTTATCTCTCATACTAGGAAGACGTGACTATTGTACAGAGGACATTTATTACATTTGTGTTTTAATCCGATTTTAATTGTAGAGGAAAGACAATAATCGAACGATTGAACGATGATCTAGATTCTTTGATGGCAGGAAATAAAGGAAATGAAAAGCCAATAAATGACAACTGTGTCGTATTGAAGAAGGAAAACAATCCTAATTTTACAGTTAATCTATAATTCTTAGAATATAAGGGATGTAAAACAAGAACACTTCTGCTTGGATTATTTTATCTACTGTTACTGTGATTATGTCCCTATGTCTTCATTGGATATCAGAATCAAGGTAATATCATTGTAAACTCTATTATAGTTTTTAAAGCTAAAAGTGTTCTAGTTTTAACCATTGTCACGGAATACAGAGACAAACATGTTGCTATTAATCATACTGGTTACTGCAGTAAATAACGGTAAGTCTTTATAGAAATCTTATTATCTATTTTCATTACCAAATCGTATAAGTTTCTAGCCAAGGGTGTATTTGATATCCCAAAGGTGTACTCGAAATAACATCGCGAACTAACGTTTTCAGTGAATCGCGGCAGCTCAGTGTTCTTCTGCATGTACACCGGTCAATCTCAGCAATAAAACTAACTGCTGCAACATTTTCTGAAATATTGTTGAAAGTGGTGTTAAATAAGATGTGGAAACTACGTGTAAGATGTGGAAACTACGTGTAAATTCTAACACCTTCACAGGTGATGCAGTGTTTTCACTACAAATTTTGATAGGGGGAGATTTTAGAATTATAGACGGAGAGAAAATTCGGCCGAGAGTCAGAAATCCCCCAATGGGTTCAATGAAACGCTTTGGTAAGGGTGCAGGTGGAAGCACCACAGCCGATTTTTGACTTGCTTTTGAGGGTGTTTCCTAACTTTAAAAAATCTTCTTGACCATTGAACAATTTTTCGTTGAGAATGATTTCTCAAGATGAAGTTAACAACCATCAATCATTTTCCATTGTTATTTCTGAGAAAGATGTCACATGGTTCTGCAATTTTTCAGGTCAAACTGAGATAAATGTACAAGTTTGGTAGGCAGTAGAAATAAACTTGATCATTCAGAAAAGAAATATGGACTTCCCCTATGATTATGTACTATTGAAAATAAAGATTTGATAATATTGGTGTTTGTTTCATTTCCTTAACATAGTATGATGTTATTCAGCATTCAGATTCTTTGCAGTTTTTTAATAATCAAAATAGCATCATTATGAATTTCTTATCTTAAAGCTTATATTATCATATTAAATGCACATTTAAAGAATATACTTGTTAATTTGCTAACCTTTTCTATATTCTTACTATAATTTCACTCTTAATATTTTGAAATAAAGTATGCATTTAACTTTTTTTAATAACAGAAAAGAACTTTCAGATTTTAGTAATAATCAAGAATCTGATTGTTAATGTAACCACAAACCAGTATCAATACAAATTCTTTTTTTTTAAATGAAGAATGAAAGTTGTCAAAGACTGGTACATTTCAATAAACATTTATTTTGAAAATATACAATCACAAATGATCAAACCCACTGTGTAGCATCACCACCGGATATAGGTACCTCGTGAAGTTAGGTAAGGTCAAATATTTCTTATTTTCATTATATTCTACGTTTTGCTGACAAGTAAAGTTTTGTGATATTGATTCCTAATAATGTAGCTACTATATAAGGCTGATTATGATCCGTAATTGGCTTTCTCTCTCTTCAAATCTTCAGAATCGGACTGGGTGGTACCTGTTCAAAGAAGCATGTGACGAGTTCAAAGTTGTAAAAAACACGTTTATCCTTCAACTATTCATTTGACGTTTTTGTAGAACAAAGTTTTATCATATCTAAGCTTGAACAACACTGTATTTCGAAATAAACTATTGTTTTTACAGAGAAATTCATGTAAATAAAGCGACATCACTGTACGGCAAATAGGAAAGTATCTATTGCCCGTACAGCAAACAACTATTCGCCGTACAATTTATCCGCTTTATTTACATTTACATTTATGGCCGCACCATACCAAACCAATAGAAAATGAAACTTAGAACTCTACACAAAAAAATGAGCTTTCGTTCGCAAACACAAATGTTGAAAAGTATACGTGGCACTTTACACACCCTGCCATATGCACATAAATAAAAATCTATCAATAACCTGTTTCACAGGTAAATAAGTATGTGTGTACAGGTAACGAAAACAGCAAACCGATTTGAAATAAGTTCATTATTAGAAAAGATATTATTGAAACAAGTCAGGTGGTGCTTAACTTTTGTCGGACTGTATATAACACCTTCACACGTGATGTATAATAGATGACTACATAAGATGTGGAAACTACGTGTAAATTCTAACACCTTCACATGATTGATGTATAATTAATGACTACATAAGATGTGGAAACTACGTGTAAATTCTAACACCTTCACACGTGATGTATAATAAATGACTACATAAGATGTGGAAACTACGTGTAAATTCTAACACCTTCACATGATTGATGTATAATTGATGACTACATAAGATGTGGAAACTACGTGTAAATTATAACACCTTCACACATGATGTATAATGGATGGCTACATAAGATGTGGAAACTACGTGTAAATTCTAACACCTTCACACATGATGTATAATTGATGACTACATAAGTCGTGGAAACTAGGTGTAAATTCTAACACCTTCACACATGATGTGTAATTGATGACTACATAAGATGTGGAAACTACGTGTAAATTCTAACACCTTCACACATGATGTATAATGGATGACTACATAAGATGTGGAAACTAGGTGTAAATTCTAACACCTTCACACATGATGTATAATTGATGACTACATAAGATGTGGAAACTACGTGTAAATTCTAACACCTTCACACGTGATGCAGTGTTTTCACTACAAATTTTGATAGGGGGAGATTTTAGAATTATAGACGGAGAGAAAATTCGGCCGAGAGTCAGAAAGCCCCCAATGGGTTCAGTGAAACGCTTTGGTAAGGGTACAGGTGGAAGCACCACAGCCGATTTTTGACTTGCTTTTGAGGGTGTTTCCTAACTTTAAAAAATCTTCTTGACCATTGAACAATTTTTCATTGAGAATGATTTCTCAAGATGAAGTTAACAACCATCAGTCATTTTCCATTGTTATTTCTGAGAAAGATGTCACATGGTTCTGCAATTTTTCAGGTCAAACTGAGATAAATGTACAAGTTTGGTAGGCAGTAGAAATAAACTTGATCATTCAGAAAAGAAATATGGACTTCCCCTATGATTATGTACTATTGAAAATAAAGATTTGATAATATTGGTGTTTGCTTCATTTCCTTAACATAGTATGAAGTTATATCAGCATTCAGATTCTTTGCAGTTTTTTAATAATTAAAATAGCATCATTATGAATTTCTTATCTTAAAGCTTATATTATCATATTAAATGCACATTTAAAGAATATACTTGTTAATTTGCTAACCTTTTCTATATTCTTACTATAATTTCACTCTTAAGATTTTGAAATAAAGTATGCATTTAACTTTTTTTAATAACAGAAAAGAACTTTCAGATTTTAGTAATAAT
>MJUT01014559.1:355776-371647 GCA_002080005.1 Gigantidas platifrons | reverse complement strand
ATACATGTTTTATACAAACACCCACTCGTTTATCTTCAACCTTCTACAATAATATATGTAAATGTTTTATACAAACACCCACTCGTTTATCTTCAACCTTCTACAATAATTAGACTAACGAAGCTTTAGTTCAATGACATTTGAGAAAGAGAACCGTTTTCAATAATTAAAATTATATAAACATACATACAGATTTGGTGAATTCATTTTACATTAAAATCAAATTTAGTATGGAATAACAAGTTCAGGAATGGGATGTATATTAAGTTATATTATGTAAATTATACTTCCAGACGTAATAATTTGTAAACATTAATGGGTTATTAATGAATGAACGAATTCGAATCGACCATTCCGGAATTTAAAGCAAAAAACAAAAAACAAAAAAAAAATCATATCGACTGCGGAATATTTCATCATTATTGAAGTATGCGTTTTGAAAATAACTTAAATATTTTTATTGATTTTCACCAATATGTCAAATTTAATTTGTTACTTGTAAATGAAAACAGTTATGCTATCGCTGTCAATAAACGGTGATGACATAATACAGACATTGTATGTGCAAATTGTAATAGCTGTGTGTTTCTATGTACTCCTTTGTGAATGTAGTAAATTGTCAAATTGAGTTCATTGAACAAACTCTTGACTCGGGTATTGACATAAACACTGACTTGCGACAGGTCGGTGGTTATATCCGGGTACTCCGGATTCTTCCACTAATAAAACTGACCGTCACGATATAACTGACATATTGTTGAAAATGGCGTTAAACAGCATAAAGTAAACCAAGCCTAAACAGAGCTACTGGCGATCATTACTGAGAGGGCAACATTGTGTGCATATAAACCTACAGGCTATTATTCTGGAAACACTTGACACAGTTATGAAAGAAAGTTTAAACATTGATGGTCATCAATTGCACCAATATAAAAAAAAACCCACTCACCTCTCATCTTGACGGAACTCGCTGAACACAAAAAAGAACACGACATATGACTTTGGAAATCTAAATGTTTAAGATCCGCCGTGCACATTGACAGTCGTATTAACCACGGAGATGAAGAAAATGTTATAACTACAATGTATGATATTAGGAAGGAATTACCACATTTAATGGTAGTGTGACATGTGAAATATCACAACATATGAAGATATCAAAGTCGTAATAAGAAGCCGTAAATCAAAGTCGTAATAAGAAGCCGTAAATCAAAGGAAAAAAGACAACACAATAGTCAAAGTGGAAAGTGAGAAAATGAGCTACAAAACACTATATAACAAAAACTGTATGGGTCGATCACTGGAAACGGTCATCAATACCAAATGTTGTGCTTGGGGAAAGTGAACCTTTAATTAATATATTACTGCATGTAAGAAGGGTATTAGTTGCTCATGTATAGTAGTTGTCAGCAAAACTGTTTACTACGTTAATAACAAGTACTACTGTACTCTATGAACAGTAGATGTTTATTGTTTATCTGGGTACTTATTTCTATATCAATATTTTTTCTGTCATTGAGGGGAATTCTCAAAAACGATGAACAATGAGTTTTATAACTATGAATAATTGTAACACGCCTTGTAAAGTGTTTGGCAAACATATTCTCTGTCGTCGTATCTGAAGAGCGTTAAGATACCAAAGAGGTAATCAGAATCCGAAAATTGAAGAAGGACGCCGCATAACATTGTTTTAGAAACAATGGAATATAGGTTTTATAATAATAGATAAGTTTGGCAAACAATCATTATTGAAAGTCTAGTCTATAATTGTGATTTAAATTTTAGATCAAATAACAGTTTAATTATACTTGTACAATAATACCCCCAGTAAAGCTATTCATAAAACTGGCCTCCCAAATCAGATACCGGCCACTTTCTACGCCTGATGATTCTATTCATTACTGGTTTTATTAACCATGACCCTTTAAACGGTCAACGTAAATGAGTGTTCGACTTCTGGTCTGTTTTATTTATATCGTCTTCTATGCCTATTATGTATTATAGGCGATATAAATAAACAGACCTTGTACAATAATACCCCCAGAAAAGCTATCCATAAAACTGGCCTCCCAAATCAGATACCGGCCACTTTTTACGCCTGACGATTCTATTCATTACTGGTTTTATTAACCATGACCCTTTAAACGGTCAGGGTAAATGAGTGTTCGACTTCTGGTCTGTTTTATTTCTATCGTCTTCTATACCTATTATTTATTATAGACGATATAAATAAACAGACCATAGTCGAGCAACCCTTTACGGTGGCCGTTTAAAGAGTTATGGTTAATAAAACTAGTAATGATTAAATTCAACATGCGTAAAAAGTTCCCGGTAACTAATTTTGGTATCCAGCTTGTGCCTTGTCCGACCGCGATTAAATTATGTCGGGGGGCTCTCTAATTTGACCTTGAACCTATTCATAACTATCAAGGTGTATTCAAGTGGGATATCAAGTACACAACACTGTTTACATTATTTGCATCGACTCAAAAACAATAGTTCGACTTCAAAGAGATTATATTTACGACGCAATAATCCATTTTAACCCAGCTTTTTTTTTCGTATTTAGGATATCATTTGTGGATAGGCGACTAACGGAGAATAAGTTAAAAAAATTAATTGCTTGTAGATTTTTAATTTCATTTATTACCAATGTAAGATTGCAATACAAAAAATGCATCTTTGAGTGTAGATTTAGTTACTGGTTCGATTATTGCAATAAAATTGAAATGCACATTACCAGATTTGAGTAAAATTTTCTATTTATACTTTCCCCCTTGATGCAGGTCAGATGTTCCTTTAAAATATAAATTAATTTTTTGTACAAAGCGAAAAAAAAAACAAAAAAAACTGAAAAACAAAAAACATGTATTTCATTTGTACAAGTTAGATACCGTACATTTCAAACGCTGATCCCGGTTTGTGTGTGAAACATTATGATATTACCTAATAATGTGACCATCTTATATGAATAGCGTCTCGGCCTTCACCTGTGTACTCGTGCGGAAAAAGAAGCCTCCCAGATCCAATAAAGGACAGTTCTTTTGTTTGAAATGTACAGTATACTATTTATACGATAAAGTCAGTATGTAGTCAAGTTCGAATTATTAATGATGTTAAACTGTTAATTCAATTAATAACAAAACATACTGTTGGATATTAATTTGCAAATTTATAATATGTACGCTGCTTGTATTCATATTAGTGTTGTAAATGAAGTATATGTCTCCTTAACAAAACACGAAAAAAGATGAAAGAAGCGTCTCGGCCTTCACCTGTGTACTCGTTCGGTATTCTCTAACGTTTATTTAAAATGCTGTGTAGTATAAACGTAGATATTAAGGTGGTACCCAACACCTGACCCCAAAATTTTCTGTCGTTTGATTTTTTAGATTTTGTGTGTGTGTGAAACATTATGATATTATCTAACAAATATTAAAAAAGCAAAAGATTTTACTTTGTTGGGAGGTAAAAGAAATAATTTACTAAATAGTTAAGCTTATTTTGAAACTGTGATACTAGTTCCAGCTAATTAACACGAAAATTATGGATATTTTTTAAATTAGCAATTTTTTTTAGATCAAAAATAGAATATTTTATCAAGACATGGCGTAAAATACAACGGCAAAACATTTTTTTTTTAAGTAGTCATTATTATAGAAAAATTGTGTTGTTTAATTTTTCTAAAAAAAAACTCGTACAATATAAAGAACAATTCTAGGTAACACTGTTTAAGATTCAGAATTTTTCAACCAACCGAAACAGAGAACAGGCGAACTTTTTCACCCCTTTTAACAAAAAACACCATTGAGTGCATTTTGCTGGATCTTTATCTCCTTATAAGGAGACTACATATTGTGACTATATTATATGAACATTAACTGATTCCATTATATTACATTTAATTTAATAATTTCCATACTTACATGTGTCATACTGTCCAATTTAGGAAAAACAGGGCAGTCATTTAGGTCAAGAAATGCCCCCCCCCCACCTCCCCCAGAAAAAAAATCCTAAAAACCTTTTTTTTTTAAGAAAACAATGATATCTAAAAATTGTGTCGTTCAAATCCTTCTAAAATCCTTATGCAATTTGAAAACCAATACTAGGTAACACTGTCTAAGTTTCAGAATTTTGCAACCGACCAAAAGGACAACTGACATACTTTGTCATCCCCCTTATTATCCAAAAAAAACACCATTTTAAGTCCGTATGAGTGCATTATAGCTGAATAAATATCTTTATCTCCTAATAATGTGACCATCTTATATGAATAGTAACTTATTCCATTATATTACATTTACTGAGTGAAGTTGAAAGTAATAATAGAATGTACTGGAATAACAAGTGACTACCACGGTACCAAAGTAATCTCCCTTTGATTCTTAAAAATACGTTGAACAGATTTTCATTGTATTTTTCGGGGAGCTCATCTGATAATTGTTTTCCTTTCTTCCTACATACAAGTTTGTGTTTAATTAAACAAAGGCTATAACTACCACAGTACCATAGAACTCTGGGCTAAGATACATGTTAGTGTAAAATGCCCCTCCCTTTTTGGAACCTTAGTTGACAGAGTATTTGGGGTAAAATGTAGACACTGAGATTATTATATTTTTGTATAAAAAAATTGTATTGTAGTTGATGACCTTTTTTTACCTCTCACCAACTATATTGGATAAATGTAATGACAAGTTACACCGGCAGCAGTACATATCCCTTGTACATCTAGCATCATCTACCCTCGTTCCATCCATTGCTGACATGCATATCAATTGCGTCTATTGTTATTTCTTAACCGATATCAAACAGATAATGTGTACATGGTTCTGTTTAGAGGTTGTGGTCATGTAATTTTGGGTCTAGAAAAACATGTGGTTTTCCGTTCACTATTTATTTTTTTTTGAAAAACGAAGATCGTTGGTTTTTTGTCTTGTTTGCCATAAAGTAACCACGGCGACACCTATCTCTACCCATCGTTATAATTTTTTTTATACCAGATATTATCAGTAAATTTTAATACTATTTATTAGAGACACTAAAAAATGTAAAACAATCAGTAGGTCCCATCAGCACAGCGTCCGTTTTGTAAACATTGTACATCTGTGTCAGCTAAACGCTTGAAATTGAAGCGAACTTTTAAAACACTTCACTGATCCCGGTAGGTTAGAATAGAGTTACCTCCCTGTAGTATTAGGTACCACATTAAATTTAGTGCGTACGACGCGTTTCTGGAATAAACTTCATCAGGTGACGCTCAAAGTAAAAAGATTGACAAGCCAAATAATTCAACAAATTGTGGGTGCAAATGACATAAACAGGTTATCTATTTTTCCCAATGTAATCTGCTATATTTATATTAGTGACACTTCAGCGCATGTGGGATACGAAAGCACAGCTTGTGCACAAGGAAAACATTACGTTACTTCATAAATTTTATTTGCAACTTGATTACTACAATATTAATAAATGGATGTTTTCATATGGACACCGACATGTGCACAAGGTCTGTAATAATGGCCCAATGAGTCTGCATTGGCCCGCGGCAAAGCTGAGGGCCAATTGAGACTTCGCGGGCCATTATTACAGACCGAGGACATATTATTGTATTTTCTGTTTGTCTTCCATTAACGACTTCTGATTACTCCTTTGTTATCCTTAAACTTTTCTTCTAACAAGCAAAAAATGGTTATGACTTGTCTCGCTGTCCGTAGAATCAGGAAAACATCAAAATGTATCCTTTCAAAGAAATGAATTAAGTCTGATGAGAGCCTATCGACTCTGATATATAACGTCTCTGACATCTCTATTTAGTATACCACGTATCTATCAAGCGTTAATACACATTTACCTAATAAACTACTTAATATTATATTAATTACCCATCGAAACATCTCAACACTACATATATTAAAAAAAATAGTTTAATTTCAGGCACAATTCATCAGACTGTATAGACCTTCAAACAGACAGGTAGGACGTATTAATATAAATATATGTATATATACTTTTCACATTTATATAAATTTAAAATGCAAATATACTACGAAAGCTATTGCTCTTCAAATTTACTTTCAGTTGATATAACCAAATGATACAGTTTTATTCAAATTAAGTTTTTTATTTTCAATTATTTACATTCAGTTGACAGAAGCAGATAACATATATGTCATGATTTGGGAAAGGGTATAAATGGATATCAACCATCAACCCTAATAATTATATTTCACGCGGCCTTGCAGATATTAATTCTAAGAATCAAAACCCTCGAAGTGGAGGAGGATCACTCTATACAGGTATATACAATGAAACCTGTATAAACAGAATACACAGGTGTTCAGTTTATAATAATTCTTGTAGAATTAATGTATATCGTTTTCGTGCCTTTTGATTGGACAAGAGCACTGTCACGTGTTTGTTTTTGATTCGTTCATAACTCGATGAACTTTTTCGTTTTTGATCCGTTCATAACTCGATGAACTTTTTTGTATAACCAGTATAAACAAAATGGCACCGCCTACAGGAAACTACGATAGTGTCCGATTGAAGGCAAAACTTGAAAATCAGTTTAATAATCAAAATAGGGAAAAGATTCACGTGGAAGAATTATAAGTATTAAACGGTTCTTTTCAGGAGTTCATGTATGTGTAAACGGTGCCGGTGCACTCACAAACTTTACATTAATGTCCTTCGGACATTTGTTCATTTTGTGATTGCATCGGTTTGTAAACTCCTGAAAAGAAGCGTTCAATCATATACAGTTTAATATTTGAAAGATTCCTTACATTTGGACTGTATTAAAAAATATGTGTCTACAGGATATCGTTTTATTCAGGTTTCACTATATATATAGCGGATGTAGTCGAGTGGTCAAGGGCTCTGGACAATATATATAGCGGATGTGGTCGAGTGGTCTAGCGGATGTAGTCGAGTGGTCAAGGGCTCTGGACAATATATATAGCGGATGTGGTCGAGTGGTCTAGCGGATGTGGTCGAGTGGTCTAGGGCTCTGGACAATATATATAGCGGATGTGGTCGAGTGGTCTAGGGCTCTGGACATAAGGTTAAGCGATTAGTGATGCAGTGTATCAATGGTATGAGTTTAAATCCCGTCGAGGGAAGAACAAAAAATTGACAACTCAAAGATCTAATTCTAATACTGTTTGGTTTAATTTTCAGACGTATATATATATATATATATATATAAATAAAAACTCTTATTCCATATTCCATAAAATACATACTATTTATATAAAATATGCTTTAGGCATACGTGTAAACTATTTATTACTATGCAATAAAAGGGTTATTGCATGGATATTGGTGAATATTGTCGCTGCCAATATATCATATTGCACTCGCAAGCTCGTGCAATATTACATACTGTTCTGGACAATATTCATTAATATTCATGCAATAACCCTTTAATACAGTCAGCTTTTATCTGCAGCAACGCAATAAACGTTACTACAGTATAATTTGAAAAGTAGCAACACAATAAACGTTACTACAGTATAATAAACGTTACTACAGTATAATAAACGTTACTACAGTATAATAAACGTTACTACAGTATAATTTGAAAAGTAGCAACACAATAAACGTTACTACAGTATAATTTGAAAAGTAGCAACACAATAAACGTTACTACAGTATAATTTGAAAAGTAGCAACACAATAAACGTTACTACAGTATAATAAACGTTACTACAGTATAATTTGAAAAGTAGCAACACAATAAACGTTACTACCGTAAAAGGATGGGTTGCGATAAGGCTGTTTTTCGGCCCAACGTGGAATTAAATTAAATATGCCCAAATATTAAGGCATATACCTCTATTTTATTATAATGTATCAAAAAGTTCAACCCACGCATGCACAGGCCGTGTGGCCTTGTTTCATTTTGCTTGTGTGGACAATACAATGGGTGCAACAATACAATGTTTTGGCAATCTGCCAAACAATATAGAAATGTTGTTTATCACAAGAGTAAGGTGGTGCAGTCATAATTCTATTCCGTAAAGTATGTACATACATACATAGGCATGCATAATGTACAAATTTTATATTAAAGCAATTACGCATTTTACCCACAAAATATACCATTTTTTCTAATTTTCAATATGCCTTGTACGTGGAACCATATAGATTTTTTGCATGAATACTACCTATGATATAATTGATTTATGATATAATTATTAAAGGTGTTCCGAATGCAAGGCATAGTGAAAATTCAGTCAGAACAATGCCTTTGCTGGACATTTTCCCATAGGCGCAATGCTAATCACAAAGAGTAGGGGGTCAAAAACCAAGTTTTTTCTCAATCACAAGCCAGAGTACCAAATTATTATTATATATTCTGAAGACTAAAATGAATAAGCTTTAGAAATATAATGATGCCGCACAGTTTACTGGAGAATGAAAAATCAGTCTCCTTGTGGGCCAACTTAGTATCTTTTCGCGACTCATTAAAACTTGCGTTTTTTCTCATTTTTGAATATGCCTTGCACGTGGCACCAGATATATATTTTGCATGTATCCTTCTCATTAAGTACATGACGTATTGTATTAATGTCAAGCTGGTTCCTCGTGCAAGGCAAAGTAAACAATTAAGGTAAAAGGGTTCAGTTGATTACATTTTATCATAGGCCTAATAGTAATGCTGACCAATAGTGTTGTAAAAAGTCAACATATTTCTGAGTAGTACATCAATATTATATAAAAACTTTTCGTTTTTCAAAAACTTATAACATCGGCCTTTCGAAAAATAGTAATAAAGATATGGTTCTTTAAAATATAATTTTACACCCTCTCCTTGGGCCGATTTAGGATCTTATCGCAACCCATCCTTTGAAAAGTAGCATCGCAATAAACGTTAATACAAGTCAAATCTTAACTGCAGCATATAACTTCATTTCCTGCCTCCGTTGCTTGGGTTTCAAATTTTAGATACTGTCAAATGTTTTGTATTAGAACTCGCCAATTACTTAGATCGAGATGGCGTTCTGGTTAATAAAATCGTAATAAAATCGTAGATATTTGATTTAGTGTATACGTTGTGTTAGTCATTTGCAGTTCCTTCTGACGTCTTCAGATAATTTCAGCATGACTTTTGTCAGACGTTTTCTGCCTTCAGCTAGACCTACCGTCATTGAAAATTAATTTATTTTTATATCATTATTCTTTTTTTTATTTTTAGTCATATCTGTCATTTTTTTCGAGTTTGGATTGCAATAGTTCAATTTCGTTCCGCTGATTACTTTAATGTTATTTTTGTGCAATAATCTGCATTAATTTCACACAAAGTGGTAATTAGAATCCGCATATCGAAGAACAGACAACACAATGGCCAAAAGAAGAAGTAAAAAAGGACAAACAAAGATCTACAAAACACACACATACAGCTAAATATCGAGTAACACGAACCCCACTAAAAACCTCGAGTGAACTCAGGTGCTCCGGAAGAGTAGCCAGTTCATGCTCCACTTGTGACACCCGTCGTGTTCATCTAGTTACAAACCCGGTGGTAAGTCATGAATGAGGAAAGGACCGGGAAGTATTTACGACAAGTGGAACATATCCGTGGTCATTTGTGACACAGATATTCCATAACAGTCAACCAAGTCATGGTGGCGACAGTGAAACCTTCGAAGTGGTGACTTCAACCTAACTAAAAGGAATTCTTGATTCAGTAGCTTCCTTGTTAGCAGCAACCCTCTATCAATAAAATCCTGATAGGAACCACAAGCTCTGGAATATCGTATCAGCTGAGAGATAAATACTCCATATGCAGGCGCTGCTGGAATGTTGCTGCATATGAATGGAAAGTTCACAATGGGAAAATTGAAATCATCTCTTTTGTCGTAAGGTTTCGTTTTAAACCCGCCTTCCCTGTCAATTTCGAGGTACAGACCTATCTGTATCTGTGGTATTCTTTATTTCAATCTCAATGGGATAGATGCGATCAACGAAATCACCAAGCCTAGAATTATTTAGTAAAAGGACATCATCTATATAGCGGAACGTGACATTAAAGGATCGGGCTAGCTTATTTTCGTTTTTATTGAGAAGCCCCCGTATAAAGTCTGCATCAAACAAATTAAGGAACAACTCGGTGAGAAGCGGGGCACATTTTGTCCCCATTAGTATGCTGACTGTCTGTTGAAAAACACGTCCACCAAAAATAACAAATATGTTGTCAATCAACAACTCGAGCATGTTGATGATATCAGTTTCAGAGAACTTTATGGTAGAACCAGAGTGGTTTTTTTTTACAAATTAAGATCTGTCCCTTCCTAACACAAGATATTTATACTTAAACGTTGGTTATTCTTTTTTATGAAATATAGTTGGACCAACTCCCTTAATTTGTCTTTCAGCTTAGAGTGAGGAATAGTTTTGTAGAAGTCAAATATTTCAATGCTATTGCAGGAAGAGACGGACCTATGTATGCAATCTAACAGATATTTAGAGATATTCAGAATTCACTTCTGATTCACACCACCCCTCAAGTAGCTAGTGTCACAGTAATTCTGAAGTCCGGTTTTGACCGCCGATAGAATAAATGTTAATAATTTGGAAAGAGGTTTCGTGGAGCAATTGACAGACACAGCAATCTAGCGCGGTTTGAAAGGACACTTGTGTAATTTAGGAATCCAGTAGAGTGATGCTTCATTTAACAATTTTTTTCACATCTGACATCAGACAACTCATTCAGCTGGTTAGTCGGCACCTGAAAGCTGGTTATCGACATCGCATGACTAATATCTCTTTTTTTCCAAATCTCTGATTTCCTGTTTGTCTTTAGTAATATCAGCTTCTTCTATTTTAGTTTTCTCATTGTTAGATCATATATAGGTTCCTTGTTTTCGCTACTTTGTATTTCTTTATTTTGTTAAAAAAAAAAAAAAAAAAGCTTTTTTGTTTCCTTTTCAGTGTCATAATAATCAACTAAGCTACATATTTGCAATTGCATGTCACTTTCCTGGGATTCGTACAGACACATCAATAAAAAGAAGCGGAATTTCATTAGTTCATTAGGCCCAACCCAACCTCTAAGTAAAGAGATGGTGTATGGCAAGTATTTTCCATATATGAGTAAAATGCAAACCATCGCATATAACTGGGTGAACTATGTTGTAAAGATGTGATCATTTGACTCATCCTACACAACAAGAGGGCATTCTTTCGGAGGGGAGTATAGCCCACAGCTTATACACTATCTTGCGTACATGCATCCCTGAGTACTCTATTGGCCCGTAACTGTTGACGACCATGAGTAGAATCGTATTCTCTGTAATTATCAGATCGTTGAATTTATCCTTATATAACCCTGGCACAAATTACTGACGTGTTTCAGATAGTATTGTAGACTTAGAGGATTAGTTGATATATTTGTTGAGCCTTTCTTTATTATAATAGACAATGAACTTCCGATATGTGTATATGATATATAATCTAACTGAAACTAGCAATCGTCGAGATTAATTTTGATAAAAATCGATCATCTAGATTTTAACGGCTTTCATGTGTTTTGTAATGTGCATAATAAACAAATAAGATTATAAGAATTTGAAATGAGTGAAATCGATGATATATATATATATATTGTATGGTTATGGTATGTATATATGACTTGATGTCACGTGATGAAAACCATGATAGGCTTACTTGTAGGTTGAATATTTAATAATGCCCGGATGATCAAGGAGCTGTCGTGGTCGTGATCGTTGGGAGTTCTCACTCCGTTCATTACGAGGTGTTCGCGATACAACATTTGGTGATAACGTTTGTCAGTGACTCCGGGTACTCCGGTTTCCTC
Organism: Gigantidas platifrons; assembly: GCA_002080005.1. Classification (NCBI taxonomy): domain Eukaryota; kingdom Metazoa; phylum Mollusca; class Bivalvia; order Mytilida; family Modiolidae; genus Gigantidas; species Gigantidas platifrons. Next base: position 359,826 of record MJUT01014559.1, on the reverse strand, counting down.
CAGCAATTAAGCTGACCGATGAAACTGATATATTGTTGAAAGTGGCGTTAAACACCTCAATCCTAACCTCATCTCAGACCCACGTATCTCTTTTTGGGTAATAAAAATAGTTTATGTTACCATTATACAGATGTACATGTTGGTTGTGTTGGGAATTAATTTCCAGTTCCGAGTGTATTTATGATATGATCAATATCCCTTAGGTACAAGTAAACACGGCAGTTTTATTACTCTCTTATTTGATATGATCAATATCCCTTAGGTACATGTAAGCACAGCAGTTTTATTACTCTCTTATTTGATATGATCAATATCCCTTAGGTACAAGTAAACACAGCAGTTTGACTTTCCAATCGTTTAGCAATGTGTAGTGGATCGAGATTAATTTAATGTGGTACCTAACACTACAGGGAGATAACACCTTAAAATCAGTTGAACGTTTTGATCATATGATGTTTGTAGACAGATTTCAAGCATCTCGGTGATCAATACCACAGAGAGAAAAGCTGTTATGTGACTAGTGAATTTATAGCTCTGAGTCTGTTGGTTGGAATTTGTTAAACTTATGATATGTATTACAGTGGATATATTCAAACACACTGCCAAAAAAAAAAGAAAATTAAACGAGCAGATCAAATTTTACCTGAAGTGTAAGGTACCACCTTAAACATATTTTATTGTTCACAAAGACAAAAGAATGACAGTCTTCTAAAAAATGGAGGTTATTCCAGAACCGCACTAAATATTATAAATTTACGTCTTTATATTTGTTATGGTAGGTATGGTGATGTCCAAAACTATTTTCACATAGCAACATTGTTCTGTTTGTTTTCCTCCTTTCAATTGTGTGTTTGTTTTAATATTTACTCTTAGCTTATATGCTATGAACTTTGACCTTGAACTAGATGTACGTGTCTACCGGAATTGATCTTTGACTTCTCAACAAACATAAACAATTAAGATGATAAAATAAATTCCTGGAATTTTTGAAATATGGACACAGCAATATATACTGTCAAAACTATATTGGGAAGCCTATATTGTTACCGTCTAAATAGATGGAGTTTGAACATATCAATTTCTCTCTTTCATATACATGATGAAGTAGGATATAAAGTGAATTAATTCGTGGGAAAGAATGAATGTAGACATAATAAAATATATATATTATATATCTGTTATATAATCTTTGACTTACGTATATAAAACTACTGCATGTAGACTGCTTAGATTTCCTTAAATATTACATATTTGCATTATTAAATATGCTTACATCAGTATTCCTACTATGAAAATCTAGTTCTCCAATCAACCGGTTTAATTGCGACATAACGAATTGGCTGAATCAATATGGACCTACATGTACAGTGTGATTATTTTGTGGGCGTAAATTACACTGTACGCTATATAAGCGAATTTCATATTTGTCATATAATATACAGGATCGCCACCATGAGATGTACTGATCCATATGAAACTACAGTGTCTCAACTAACTGCAAACCTGCTTCCAATGCGACCTTCCTATTTCGTAACTTGGTTTGGGGATTATAGTTTAATCATTTTTGTCGTTAATTGAGCGGTTGATGCTGTCCCTCCTGGGGCTAGATTTTCTTTACACTCCCCGATAAAACCCTGAGATATTGTTCTGCCTGTCTGAAGCCAGGAACTGGATTTCCAACGTAATGTGTCTTGGTCTGTATTCAGTGAGTGTAGGTGAGAAGTGATTATTCTGTCTGTTGATATTGGTGGAATTGTTGACCATCACTCTCTGGATACACACTTTACCTATCCAACAAATAATTTAAACGGTCAAAATGTCAGCTTTTTGTTAACTGCTAACCAGGCCAGCAAGTTAACTTTGTATTTAGCAGGCCTGTCATAAGTAGGCAAATATATGGTCACCTTTGAATACTCTTGTACGATTTAACTTCACAAATGGACCAGACCTTGTGAGAACTTTGCTTGTAAAAGCTGGCATGACGTGATGACAAGTTAACTTGCAAGAGCAGTCCTACAATTGGTTAACTTCGAAAAAATATAATTTTGAAGACAATTACTTTTATAAATGAGCATGCTTGCAACTTGTTTTCTGACATATGTAATCATTTCATTTTGATAGCAAATTAGAACCAACCAAACAAAGCCTGGGTGGCTCAATGAGTTAGGCAGGTGGATTTTAATTAACAACTCACGCAAGCCTATCACCATTACGGCGTGGGTTCGCACCCAGCTTTGTAAATTACAAAAAGGGTGCAATCGACTCGTAGCCGCAAGTGATAAAGCTTACCAGTTACTTGCCCATGGTTAGTGGTTCTATCCGGGTACTCTGACTTCGTCCACCAATAAAACCCGGTCGCCATTATATAGCTGAAATATTACTGAAAATGGCACAATAAATCAATCCATCCAAACAGTATCATGCTAATCTTGATTTGTTGTCCTTTTCATATATATTGTGGGGTTTTTTTTTCCACCGTGAATGTCCTAACATGAGAAATCTCAAATATTTCATATTTGGACGATCGAAGATAAATTTTTAGAAGCAAAAGTTAAAGACATACAATATGTGAACGTTCTAAAGCAGGCATACATTCTGGTCAACATCGTAGAAAGCCAACTTACAATAGGCGTAAATCCGACGACGAATGTGTTCTTTCAAAAGCAGACCTAAAATTCGATTAATATATATTGACCTGTAAGTCTAGACACAATGTTACTAGCAAGTTAAATGTTTTTTTTTATTAAGTCTGATTTGCTGCATAGGAACCCGTGCAAGTCCAATTTTATCAGACACAAAAGTGAACTTAGTAGCAAGTGTAAGTGTGTACAAACAAAAGTAAACACATTACACAGATCCCCACCGTCCAAACCGCCTGCATTTAAACACCTTAACTTCGGATTGGATCAGTCAACCATAACAGATAAATTTTGGGTAGCTATTTATATTGGAGTTGCCATATCTCACATTTTTTCGATCAACAATCCCCTATATAAAATGTATCACTTCTGCAATGAACTGATTTCACGACGATTTGCAATGTTTGCTTGCCTTTCCTGTACCAAGATTTTGTCCTTTATATCGTTGAGTACGCATTCCACTTTCAATTCTATAGAACTATTATACATTGTTAAGCTGTTTTATCATTTGAATTTGCATGAAGCATTTGCCACTGGTATTTTAACATTCACTAATTATTTTCGATAGGTATATATATATACGTCTATTGCGTCGTTATTTCAGTCCAATAAAGAACGTTTTAGTTTTACTCTCAATAATATAGTTTTTCTACGAAATGCACTGTTATTAACCGACATATATATATTTTTTTTGTTTTAGTTTAACCTTTATACACTAGAAATTTATAGAAATTTAATATTAACATACGCTCCACTATGGCGGTCTATTAGGCTTATGATATTTGTTAAGCGTGAATACCTAATTAGATAGCGGGGTTATTTAACCATTTATTAGTTTGTTGTCTTATTATTTTCATACTGGTATGTAACAGCGACAATTTTATATTCCAATCTATAGATTATATCTAAAACGTTTTCCGTTTTTTTTTGCTACAACAAATCTGCTTTATAATTCTTTTAATATAGATCACAGATAAGTACAAGTACACAATGTATAAAATATAGTTCACAAAAATGTTGAGCATGTTCGTGTTGAGTGGTTGATCGTAAATACGAGCTACGGTCGGGTCAAACCAAAGACACTTGAGTATGTGTTGCTTTTACTCGAAGCACGCATCACCAAGGAGTATTAGCAAATACTGTTTGGCTTGGAATCGGGATAATGTGTCTGAGTTGGAGTGACATCATTGTTTGTAGACTGCTATTCTAGTGAGCTACCAATATAGAGATCCAGCTTAGTGTGTTGCACTAGTACAAAGCCGACACCATCACTATTTCATTGAATGTAATTAGTTCTCGCCATTAATAAAGCTGAACAGTTGTCGTTAAATACCAACCACACACTCACTCATCAGAACACTCATCAGAACACTCATCAGAACACTCACCAGAACACTCATCAGAACACTCA
>MJUT01014559.1:324625-340351 GCA_002080005.1 Gigantidas platifrons | reverse complement strand
ATGTTAACTATCCTGTTTAGGTTGTGTTGTTTCACTGATGTTAACTATCCTGTTTAGGCTGTGTTGTTTCACTGATGTTGGCTATCCTGTTTAGGCTGTGTTGTTTCACTGATGTTAGCTATCCTGTTTAGGTTGTGTTCTTTTCTTATACCAAGGATTTTTATATTATCTGACAATTTCCCCAAACTTTTATAATTGAGCTGATGTAGGTTATCGGGAGTTATAATTGAGCTGATGTAAGTTATCGGGAGTTATAATTGAGCTGATGTAGGTTATCGGGAGTTATAATTGAGGTGATGTAGGTTATCGGGAGTTATAATTGAGGTGATGTAGGTTATCGGGAGTTATAATTGAGTTGATGTAGGTTATCGGGAGTTATAATTGAGTTGATGTAGGTTATCGGGAGTTATAATTGAGCTGATGTAGGTTATCGGGAGTTATAATTGAGCTGATGTAGGTTATCGGGAGTTATAAGTGCACACTAAATTAGATATCAACGTTTTTATATTTTAATAGATTCATTTTGCGTAACTAATTAACAGATGGCCTATTAAAGTTTTGATGTTTGTCTTTATTGAATTTGCCCTGTTTCCTGAGGTCAATATTACTTGATCCCAGTATTAAAAAAGTTACGTTGCAATTACATTGTATTATAATCAATAAAAATGTTCAAGATGTGTATAAATCTGTGAAATCCGTAAGAACAAAAGTAATTTTAATGTATTGTTCAACATAATCTTTTTTTATATTACTGATACATATTAATCTAATGCTAAAAGAGAGCAGAGTAGCCATTATACACAAACAGACGTATTCTCCTGCCTCAGTGATAGACGTTCTTAACCGATGTTGACTATCCTATGTACGCCTTTTAGCTTTATTGCTCCTATTAACGTTTAGATTATTTGACTTTTCTTTGTTTTTTTCATACCTTCCGTGTTCCTGATGTCGGCTATATTATAATTCATGCTCACTAAATTATATATCTACATATGTGTTACCCAAAAAGCTATGATAATAAATCAGAAATATTTGGTCTGCATGAAGAAACTTTTTTCAAGTTGAGCAGTTGTATCAGTTCTGCCTTTAATGGATTCCGTTAATGCGATTACTATGAAAAGACAACATAGACCATATCATGTTCTTTATAAATCAAACATTACATTCCAACATTATAACAAATATTATTGACTTTATGTCAAACTCTTAATTTGAAAATTGATGAAAAATATAAACGATACTTTTCCACCACATTGGCCGTATAAAACAGTATAATATCACAACTGAAGCATACTATCTTATCGACAGGGTGATTTGAAAACAAATACAACACATTTAGTGTCAAAGAACGGTAATAAAAAATAATAATAGATGTAGGCAACGCATTGAAAAATACCACACAGTTTAAAAATAGAACTGAACATCGTAGAAACAGAGCTAAAACTGATACCCCTAACACACACACACACACACACACACACACACACACACACACACACACAGTTGAGGAATTAAACTAGCTCTATTGGCCCAGGCCTACCTTCTTAGTGAAATGTAGCGGTCGATAGTTATAAAGAATACCAATTATTTTGAGGATCGATTGATTGATTGTTGTTTAAGTGGGCAGTAGTTCAGCTACTTTGCATATTACTAAAATTACTAAAGCAAGTTTACAGACAATGAATCATATGTAGGTAAAACGTTGATATTAGGATGACGTCTTTATGGCCGCAAGGAAGAAGGTGAATGGAGGAATACTGTCGGATATTTTGGTTTGAAATGGGCCACCAACAAACCATTGGCTACATGAAGCTTCTGCAAGTTGAATTGTCTGTTCTACCCGGATTTATGGCGTTCTCCATATGAGGTCTGTAAAAAACTCATTTAACACACAATTTGTACGATCATTTCGATGCCGAAATCGCTCGTCGGTGGAACACATTTCAATCATTTTATCCTCTCAGATTGCGCGATAAAACCATGGACAAGTCATACATCGACATCATGAATATTTCATCTACGAACACTACAGAGACGTAGATCTCACGGGAGACGTATAAACAGTAAATGTTCTCAACATCGATACTCACTTAGCTTAAATTACCTCTTAGTGATATTTGAATCTAATGAACAACATATATTGGTTTGTACATTAAACTCTATACCATTCTACCACATTCACTCAATATGTAGGATATCCGATAAGCCTTCCTTACTTTAGCGTATAAGCTATTGAAAAAAAAAACCAAAGTGGACGGAAAACAAGATGCATTACAACACCAAAAAATCAGAAACAAAGACTTCATTATTATACCAGGGGAACGAAGGAGCTCTGTAACGTGTTCCTTCTTATTTTGATACAAGACTAAACATCTATTGTATTTTACTTTTATAGAGACTTATTATATACTATCTTCCATTATTTATGGTTTGTTCCCGAACGCGTCATGCGCACTAAATTAGATATCTACGTTTTTATTAACCCCCATTTTCGCCTCATCAATTATCGGATATAATTTGTTGATTTGTTGTCAACATTTCACGAACAATTTATTATATGTCTATGCGAATACTATGTGACACATGGAAAGTGTCACATACAAACATTAACTTAGGTCTCGGCCTCATCCACATTAGCATACTGGTATTGACCGTTAACTCATGGATACACAGCAAACGATTTTCTCAGTAGAAACAAGATATAAATATGGCAGTAACCTTGAATCAAATTGAAAGTATGTTTTCTTTTCAGTTTATTGTAACTGAATACATTCCTGCAGCAGTTTTTGGATATATTGTTACACGTCCTGTTACAAGAACTCAAGATATTGTACTGTCTTAAAAAACTAAGGACGTTAGTACCGGTGTATTTTTAAATTCATATCGTATGTGGTGCTACATTGTCATATCGCAATATAAAAACTGGTATTACACAGAAGATGCATGTTGACAAGATATATTTAAGTAATTTGAAGAAAAAAAACCATTATATACATTGTGAATATGGAAATAATACATTATAGAATAACTTCAATTCAAAATCAATACATATATGTCTCTGTAATAAAATTAGATAGTATCTGTGACATGTTGTATTTATGATGTGTTTATCAACCTTTAATTAATATCTATGACGTCATGCTGTAATGTATACTATTGATCACAATACTCACTTTCGTTTCATATGTAAATGTTCTACACATACTACGTAGGTCTAGATGGAGGTAGCAGAGTTTGCTATGCTATCTAGGCCTTTTAGTTTTTACCTCCCCCAAAATGGCTTTCCAATACATTGTATTTTGACTCTGAGTGTCACCTGATTCAGGTAATCACAGAAACCCATCGTGCTCACTAAATTAAATATGTACCTTTCTGTTCGGCCTAGCGACTATATTAGCACCAGATAACTTGGTAATAACGTTTTACTACAAATCTATGTAGAGTTAATTATTTTTGGAGCATCACGAATTTCCTCATTGTATCCTACTCCTGCACAATGAACGTATCAAACAGAAATTATCTTATCTAATAATCATATGGCCAATCTTTAAATCTATTTATAATTACATACGCTGCATCGAGAACACATAGTATTTTCTGTCAACTGAATTTGGCAAGCAAATCATTTGTCATATTGTAGGATTTAATTTAAATATCAATTAATTGTGGAACGACTAATATTAAAACAAATTATGAATCCAAATTAACATCTAAAATTCAAAAGATAAATACTTCCGAAAAATATTGAAGTTGCTAAATCTTATTAACAGTATAACAATCTGTTATAACAATCTTATTAACAGTATAACAATCTGTTATAACAATCTTATTAACAGTATAACAATCTGTTATTACAATCTTATTAACAGTATAACAATCTGTTATAACAATCTGTTATACAAATATAGTTTTCGATCAAATCAAAAACCTTTTCTTCTCTTCCATGCTTCTGTACATTATTGTTAAACGGAACTATAATGCTGATGTCCGGAAGTTTAACAGATTTGTGAAACCTTTGAAAATCGTCAATGATGTAATAATTTGGAGCATATTGTAAGAGCTTCCTCTAGCTAGACATGATTTGTTTTTTTTTCCTTTCATATAGTATAAAATACTTCAGAATCCCAAACGAGTGTTATCAACGCTAAAAGACAAAATAACGAGTGTTATCAACGCTAAAAGACAAAATAACGAGTGTTATCAACGCTAAAAGACAAAATAACGAGTGTTATCAACGCTAAAAGACAAGATATGAATTGTTCTCTACATGTCAATGTTTTTGTCACGTAAAGTTAGAACAATTAATTACGACATTAGTGGATTTATCGAAACTATCATTTCTTTAATGTTTATTGCTACAAACATTATCGTGGAAAGATTATAACAAATTGTATAAACGGTAGAAAAAACCGAAAGGGCAATCAAGAATGGGCAATCAAGAAAGGGCAATCAAGAATGGACAATCAAGAAAGGGCAATCAAGAATGGACAATCAAGAAAGGGCAATCAAGAATGGACAATCCAGAGACATTGGGAACATTGGTTCACCAGACACAGGACGAAGACAAACAAAACAACAATACAGCACAGAAAACAAAACAATATTAACAACACGCGAGTGTACCCTGGTGCAGGCGAATGGTAACTAGATCCTGCTTGTAATAAGACACCCAGTGTGTTACTCCTATATGTAATCAATACTGAAAGAAAGAAAAATATACGTAAAAAGGAAAAGATCCATTGTCATTTGAGATATAGAAATCCGTAACGATCAACGTGATGACGACCGTATAATATGTTTAGCGATGACTTCAACCCAGGAGCAACTTTGCATTGCTTGAGTAACTTTAGCGACAGCAGCTGAGCTCTGTCCAGAAAATGACTGCACTGATCCTAGAATAAGGTATGCATAATAGGAAAAGTGAACCAGGCTCAAGCTAGCGACCAATTTCTAGCGACCACTAAGCTATCGACCAATAAGGCGATATGTCTCAAAACCAAAAAAGTTAATAAGAGTCAAATGTACTTTTAAAGATTTCTAGCGACCAATAACAAATATATTACTGTAAATGCACAGTCAAGACAATAAATCGATATCGGGGCATACAGTAAATATTTCTAGAGCCCCTACCCCCTCCCCCGCCCACGATATAAAATAACGATGATATAACTATTTTTCGGATTGCGGGCTTAAAAAAACAGCTTAAATAAACACAGATTAAAAAATAATTTACTTTATCGTTTTAAACCGGTAGATAATTTGGACAGTGTTTTGTCAAGCAATATAAAGTCATAAGATTCCGGTTCACGTGAAGACATCTCATCAATCTAAAAATAGTGTAATTATAGAACATTAGAAAAATATAACAGTAAGTTTTATGAAAAACAAAATCTAAATCTCGCATGTGCGTATCACATGTTTTATCAACATGTATTCATTTTTAAATTGGGTAATCATGAAAAGCTGACAAATCACCACCTTAATTCACCAATCAGAGCTTAGAACATATACAAAAGTAGTCCTTTTTTTTAAGTTCCTTTTGATCTGTTGTATTTTGAAAAAAAAAATGGAATGGAAAGGTATAAACAACGGTAGTTGCAGGTAAATATGCAAGGATTATTCGGAATCCAAATCTATGCCAAAAGAACTTTTCCGCCCTTCATATATTTATATATTTTTCATGGGATATTTATAAAGACCCCCCCCCCCTTCCACAAAAAAATCAAATATCAAAGTTGATATTTGACACCCTGCTGTGGGCTTGAGGTGCAGAAACCCACCCAAGCATTTAAGTCAGTTAATGAGCCGTGCAATACCTTTACCTATACCAAATATGGACAAGAACTTTGCCGTCCTTCATATATTTTTTTATGGGATATTTATAGAGAGCCCCCTTCACAAAACAAATTTCAAATATCGGAGTTGATATTTGACACCATGCTGTGGGCTTCAGGTGCAGAAACCCACCTAGGCATTTAAGCCAGTTAAGGACCCGGACAATACCTTTATCTATGCCAAAAGTGGGGAAGAACCTTGCCGTCCTTCATATATTTTTATGGAATATTTATAGAGACCACTCTCCACAAAAAAAAAACATTCAAATATCAAAGTTGATATTTGACACCCTGCTGTGGGCTTGAGGTGCAGAAACCCACCTAGGCATTTAAGTCAGTTAAGGACCCGGGAAATACCTTTATCTATGCCAAATATGGGCAAGAACTTTGCCATCCTTCATATATTTTTCATGGGATATTTATAGAGACCCCCCTTCACAAAACAAATTTCAAATAACGAAGTTGATATTTGACACCATGCTGTGGGCTTGAGGTTCCGAAATCCACCTAGGCATTTAAGTCAGTTAAGTACCCGATCAATACCTTTATCTATGCCAAACGTGGGAAGGAACCTTGCCGTCCTTCATATATTTTTTATGGAATATTTATAGAGACCCCCCTCTACAAAAAAACATTCAAATATCAAAGTTGATATTTGACACCCTGCTGTGGGCTTGAGGTGCAGAAACCCACCTAGGCATTTAAGTCAGTTAAGGACCTGGGAAATACCTTTATCTATGCCAAATGTGGGCAAGAACTTTGCCGTCCTTCATATATTTTTCACGGGATATTTATAGAGACACCCCTTTACAATTTTTTTTTTCAAATATCGAAGTTGATATTTGACTCCCTGCTGTGGGCTTGAGGTGCAGAAACCCACCTAGGCATCTAAGTCAGTTAAAGATCCGGGCAATACAATCCCCAAGTCGGAAAGAACTTTGCCGTCCTTCTCTATTTTTTTATGGGTTATTTATAGGGTCCCCCTCGAAATCATAATATCAAAGTAGTATATCGGGACAGTTCAAGGCATATTTCTGGGGGAGCAAAGGGGAGCAGGCCATTGCGCATGCGTGACGTCACCGGAAGCATCCCTGATCGGATATGACGTCACATGACCGGAGGTGACGTCATAACTGGAAGAATGTTTTGCACATGCCCGGAAGAGCATTCCGCGCTTTTTTCTTACTATGGTAGTAGTTACAAAATGTAGCATGGCTACTGGATGTGACGTGACCGGAAGTGACGTCACAGGAAGTGACGTCATTTCCCCGCGCTTTTTTCTTACTATTGTAGCAGTACAAAATGTATCATTGCGCATGACCGGAAGTGGCATGTCTACCGGATATCACGTGACCGAAAGTGACGTCATGGGAAGTGACGTCATAAGACCGAAAGTGGGAGTTTCCCCTTGGAGTGTGATCTTATTTGTTCTAGGTGTTGTGTAGTACTCCAAGGGTGTTTTCTATCACGTTCGCCTTCTCACTGTGATATTTCTACTAAACTAACTAAATGAGTCAAAAGAATGAAATGGTACATTTGATCCCCTAAGTCACCCAATAGAAGGTCACTCTGCATTTATCCAGGCTTGTGACTGGCTCTATATAGAGGTTGCATTAACCTTTTTTTTCTTTTCTTGTCTTTTTTTTTCATAACACATGTTTAACATGTAACAACACAAATTTCTGTACAATGTCCGTCGCTTCCACGGGATTTTCTAAGAGCCTGGTGACGTCTGTCATGCTATGTCCTGCACATCGATGAATGAGGTAAAAAAATGCAATGATGTCCGCACATGGTAGATCCTTCTTCTTGTCCTTGAATGGTATTGTAAGTCCAATGAAGGCAATGTTTGTTCATGAAATTGACATAAGCGGATTCGTGCGGTGGACGTCCGGTTGGATTGTTGTATTCCCCCTCGTGAGTTGGCATCGATGTATATAGCGATCCAGTGTTGTCCCATTCGATGGTCTGGATCCGTATTTCCCACAAGGGCCGAAGGTACGTTTAATAGTCTGGGTAATCTGTTTCTGGCATAGACCCCCTTAAACACCGGTCTGGAGTGGGGATGTTTTCTCAATAGAGTATCAATCTCTAGCGTATTTATTATGCTCTGTAGTCAAACAAGACTTGTCTGTTTCTATCGATTTCGATCACGTTGTCAAATTCTGCCAGAGCTTCGCGTTCTAGGGTCTTTGCTCCCTTTTTCAACAAAGGCATGGCTGTTTTAAAGAGTCCTCCGAAGATAATGCCCACTTTGATATCGTCTTCCCGCAAATACCGGATATCCTTTTCCGGCTTGGTGTATGCAATAATCGTGGTAAGCTTTCGTATTGTAACGATTATTTGGTTTCATTCTAGAGAGAATTCTTTTCGTTTTCTACAGTGAAGTGTCACCAACACTCGTCCTCTTTCGAATGGCACTATAGAGCCCGTGTCGTCCCTTATATTTATTTCAACGGTCTGAAATCGTCGTTGTAACAGGGGACAGTACTGTATCGGATCAAACACTCGGATGATCATTTCTCCGTCTCTTCCTTTCACCGGTACGATTCTCAATAACGGTACTTTGGCATCTCCCATAATTCTTGGTTCCACCAAGGGACAATACACGTACAGAGAATGTAATCCTTTTTCTACGTCCGCTACCCAATCTGAAACATACTCACCCGCCGGGAATATAGTTTGTCTGAATCCTAACATGAATTGTAATAAAGGACTGATGATGACTTGACAATCTTTTTTCACTTTCATATCGATTTTATGATTGATTTCGTTGAAACCCATGTCGAATTTATTCTTGAGTTCCTTCCTGTGCTTTTTCTCCTCAATGGGGAATCCTTTTGGCCGAGGAATAGTACCCATCCGGTAACAAGACCAAATGCTTTTGTAGTTCTGACTCCTTGTAAAAGTGAACCTTCAACCAGGCCTCGTTATTCTTGACGTTATGCCAACTGTGAGGATACTGTATCTCTACCAATTCGATTTCCCATGCTCCGTCCAGATCCGTTATTTTCGGCAATTTCGTCGTGTAATGAGTCAACGTGTTGTTCGAAAAGTAATTCATGGAACTGTTACTAGGCAGAGTCAGGTAAACATGCTTCGTCTTGATCGTAGGGTTAGGTAACAGGTATCCCAGACAACTGCTCAACAAGGCCGTCCACAAGGTACTGTTCTCCGATTCGACCGTCAAGTTGTAAATGCTGACTGTGATAACCGTGTACAGGATGAGTACCTGACACAAAAATAAGACCTCCGAACGTGGAGTCTTCTTTCCACAAGTCACCCAAGACGATACACTGTTCGTGTCACTCACAAGACTGACACTTCAAACCGCGATGCCTCGCTTTTGTAGGTCATGTTTAAAGATCCAGCTGTTGAAGGACTCTGGATATCCGACCCACTTGATTAAATACTGAACTGTTCGTCCCTTTTTTCTCTTTTTCAAAATGGTTTCAATCTTGTATACGTCGTCTGTCTTAACGACTTTCTGTAATTCTTCGGCATAGAATGTTCCTTCCAGAATTTCACCGTGGTCGTCTTTGACTAAGTATACTGGGGATCTGGTTTCGATACATTTCACTACCGTAAACAATTCTTCAACCCAGCTTTGCTGAGTCGCACTTTATCCCAGGGCGAAAATTTGCCGGATTTGTTGGGTCCCTTTCTTCCATATAGCCTCTTGGACACCGTTGTTTGGTTAGCCCAGGTGACTTCTGCAGGTGGTATGCCTATGGTTCTGTGAACGGTGTGGTCATAAGATGCGACCATTTCGGATAGAACGTCTACGTAGGTTAAGGTTTCTATGTGTGTGAAATACTTCCACATCTTGGTTTCAATGTTCTGTTAAAACGTTCAACGATACTGGCTTTGGTCTCCTCGTTGTAAGTGGTAAAGAAGTGCACGTCGTGTTCTTTGAGACACTTTTGAAATACTCGGTTGGTAAATTCAGTTCCTGTGTCTGTCTGTAAACGTATCGATTGCCGCCCCGATTTGAAAATGACCTGAAACGCATCTTTTAATGTCTTCCCCGTCTTGTCTTTCAATGGAGCGACCCATGCATATCGGGATAACACTCTATACATGCCAACAAGTACTTGAATCCTTTGTTGCAAGAAGACAATTTTGCCAGATCCACTAAATCCGCCTGCCACTGGTGGTCAATTTCATAGACTATAACGCGTCTCCTGGGAAATCGTCGTCTAGTTGGTTTATGCAAAGTGTACGTGTCCTGAGACTGTAACCATTCTCTGACTTGTTTCTTCGTATAACCTTTCGGCTTAAATTTACTCAATTCTCCATACCTGGCGGGAGCTAAAAGGTTGTAATAGGTCGACTCCATGTTTACAACTGCCCCTTCGTGGTCTCAACCTCCGTTTTAAAAGTCGACCCAGATTTGGACTTCTTTCCTTCTGTTTCTTTGTGTTTTTGGGGAGTACGGTCTAATAGGGGAGGGACTCTGTTGTCGTTTGCGAGATCTCGGTGTTCTTTTGGTCTGAGTGATGTATCTCCAGCGGTCCTCGTGACCAATCATATCTTGTGGAACATTTGCTTCTCGAAAGGTTTCTCCGAATGTTTCCCATCATTGTGGGTTGAAATAGTTCCTTTTGCTCAGCACGTCGTTGACTAACTCCACCACGTTGCTTCCTTGAATGGTTTCTCCCTTGTATTTCAGTTCCCCTTTATCGTTCCAGCTAATGTCGGGAGTTGTGCCTTGGCCTTCATTGTTTTTGGTACGCTTTCCAAAATTTCGTTGTCGATCAGGCCCTGCTTCACGGATTCAGGTGCGACTGCCACGGGTCTGGATTTGTAATCGTAGTAGACGTTCAAATATCGAGTGAACGATTGGTCGTATAGCTAGAGACTTTCGTCTGTCGACAGGTCTTCTCTTTCTAGTATGGTTTGCATCTTCATATCCAAGGTGTCCATGACTTTCACGCGTTGTTCCACTGGAGGTTTTGGGCGCTCTTGCGTCTGGTGGTATCTATTTATTAAGGTTAGCTCTTTCAATGAAATAATGTAGAGAGCAACGGTGCTACTACAGATGAAATCGGTGCTAGTAGGGATCCCAAAAATCCACCTTTCTGTAAGATCGCTTTCTTCTTTTTGAGAGAGACAGACTTTTTCGTCAGTTCTATCAATCCGGCCTTATTTCTCTTGAGTTTTTCCTTCTGCAGTTTAGTTAACGGGACGTTGCCTCTTTAAAATATTGTCGGCACACTCACACAGACAGTCGACGAGACTGCGATCGGCTTTGGTTATGAGGTGTTTACGAATACACGGTTTCGTCTTTTGTAAGTATACTATATCACTGCCGTGCCTTTTCAAACGCTGAAAGACCATGTTATTCCCTCAGCGTCTGATGCAAGAGTGACAAGAAACGGGATGTAACATCCTTTTTATGACTCGACATACGCGTTCTGTTCCTCACCGGGAAAGATGAAGGTTCTTAATCTCAGGATATCCGGCGTGTTTTGTTTCATATCGATCACCATGTAGCCGTGAGGTCTGGCCGTAGCTCGGGCAAAGGCTTCCAGGAAAAATTGCGTTCTCCTGGGATACATTTGGTGTGCTAGCGCCATGATCTGCGATACGTCTGTCGGGTTTTTGAATAGAACCATGTAATGGGCATTGAGACTTCTGGTTCTAAGGTGTTTTCCTCGATGAAACAGATTCTGAACGATGTAATAGGTTGCTGATGTTTCTGTGGTGACTCTTTTTCTTAAACAGTGAAGCCACCCTTTGATCCGTTTCGTCCATGAGATCGTCCAAAAATGATCAAATGTCTTTCTCTTCGGTCTAAATTATCCAGATCCGGTAAACCTTGATGAAATTCTATCCCTTCTACGGTTCCATACAACGTCTGATATTCACCATAACACCATAAGATCCGATCTGACTTGGGAGTCATCATGTGTTTGATATTGTGAAAGAACCTTCGGACAAACATCGATTTTCCACTGCCTGTTGGTCTGGCAACCACACTGGTAAACGGATGTACCAATGGCATGAAATGATCGCGATCGTTTCCGTCTGGAACCCAAAGCAAAAACGGATTAAATATAATAGGGTTCTTCTTCATTACTATGTGAGTATTGCTGCTGATGCGGCGACGGAGGCATATATCCCTCTATCAGCGGCCGGGGCGCCGGTGTATATCCCTCTGTCAGCGGCGGCGGCGTATACCCCTCGGTCAGCGGCTGTGGCGACATCGGCCGCGGTGTAAATCCCTCTGTCTGTGGGACTGCATCTCTTCTCTTTAGACTTGTGAATCCGTGTTTGTTTCTATGATGTCGCTATATGACGTCTTTTCTCGAACATCTCAGTTTACATACGGAACAACTTGTATCATCCATTTGCTCTGTTGGACGGACATTCGTAAAATGATCTTCATCTCAAGTATCTCCATATATATAAATGTGTCTATAAGTGGGATTTGGGGGAACTTATATCAACTTTTATATTTGGATTTGGGGGGTGGGGGCCATAAATAACCCATAAGAAATATCGAAGGACGGCAAAGTTCTTGTCCACTTGCGGTTTAAATCAAAGATATTGCCAAGGCCTTTAATTGACTTAAGTATCTGGGTGGGATTATGCACCTCAAGCCCAAAGCAGGGTGTCAACTATCAACTTTGATATTTGATTTTTTTTGTGGAGTGGGGTGAGAGTCTCTATGAAAAATATATGAAGGACGGCAAAGTTCTTGCCCATTTATGGAATAGATAAAGGTATTGTCCCAGCCTTTAACTGACTTAAATGCCTAGGTGGGTTTCTGCACCTCAAGCCCACAGCAGGGTGTCAAATATCAACTTCGATATTTCAAATTTATTTTGTGAAGGGGGGTCTCTATAAATATGCCGCGAAAAATATATGAAGAACGGCAAAGTTCTTGCCCACTTTTGACATAGATAAAGGTATTGATCGTTCCTTAACTGTCGTAAATGCCTAGGTGGGTTTCTGCACCTCAAGCCCACAGCAGGGTGTCAAATATCAACATTGATATTTGAATATTTTTTTGTGGAGGGGGGTCTCTATAAATATCCCATGAAAAATATATGAAGGACGGGAAAGTTCTTGCCCACTTTTGACATCGATAAAGGTATTGCCCGGGTCCTTAGCTTACTTAAATGCCTAGATGGGTTTCTGCACCTCAAGCCCACAGCAGGGAGTCAAATATCAACTTTGATATTTAAATTTTTTTTATGGAGGGGGGTCTCTATAAATATCCCGCGAAAAATATATTAAGGACGGCAAAGTTCTTTCCAATATTTGGCATAGATAAAGGTATTTCCCGGCTCTTTAACTGACTTAAATGCCTGGGTTGGTTTCTGCACCTCAAGTCCACAACAGGGTGTCAAATATCAACTTTGATATTTAAAATTTGTTTGTGGAAGAGGGGGTCTCTATAAATATCCCGCAAAAAATATATGAAGGACGGCAAAGTTCTTGCCCACATTTAGCATAGATAAAGGTATTTCCCGGCTCCTTAACTGACTTAAATGCCTAGGTGGGTTTCTGCACCTCAACCCCACAGCAGGGAGTCAAATATCAACTTTGATATTTGAATTTTTTTTGTGGAGGGGGGTCTCTATAAATATTCCGCGAAAAATATATGAAGGACGGCAAAGTTCTTGTCCACATTTAGCATAAATAAAGATATTTCCCGGCTCCTTAACTGACTTAAATGCCTAGGTGGGTTTATGCACCTCAATCCCACAGCAGGGAGTCAAATATCAACTTTGATATTTGAATTTTCTTTGTGGAGGGGGTCTCTATAAATATTTCGCGAAAAATATATGAAGGACGGCAAAGTTCTTGCCCATCTTTGGAACAGATAAAGGTATTGCCCGGATCCTTAACTGACTTAAATGCCTAGGAACGTTTCTGCACCTCAATCCCACAGCAGGGAGTCAAATATCAACTTTGATATTTGAATTGTTTTTTTGTGGTGGGGGGTCTCTATAAATATCCCGCGAAAAATATATGAAGGACGGCAAAGTTCTTGCCCATATTTGGCATAGATAAAGGTATTTCCCGGCTCCTTAACTGACTTAAATGCCTAGGTGGGTTTCTGCACCTCAAGCCCACAGCAGGGTGTCAAATATCAACTTTGATATTTAAACAAATTTTTGTGGAAGGGGGGGAGGTCTCTATAAATATCCCGCAAAACATATATGAAGGACGGCAAAGTTCTTGCCCACATTTGAAATAGATAACGGTATTTTCCGCCTCCTTAACTGACTTAAATGCCTAGTTCGGTTTCTGCACCTCAAGCCCACAGCAGGGAGTCAAATATCAACTTTGATATTTGAATTTTTTTTTGTGGAGGGGGGTCTCTATAAATATCCCGCAAAAATATATGAAGCACGGCAAAGTTCTTGCCCATATTTGGCATAGATAAAGGTATATCCCGGTTCCTTAACTGACTTAAATGCCTAGGTGGGTTTCTGCACCTCAAGCCCACAGCAGGGTGTCAAATATCAACTTTGATATTTAAACAAATTTTTGTGGAAGGGAGGGGTCTCTATAATTATCCCGCAAAAAATATATGAAGGACGGCAAAGTTCTTGCCCATATTTGGCATAGATAAAGGTATTTCCCGGCTACTTAACTGACTTAAATGCCTGGGTTGGTTTCTGCACCTCAAGTCCACAGCAGGGAGTCAAATATCAACTTTGATATTTGAATTTTTTTTTATGGAGGGGGGTCTCTATAAATATCCCGCGAAAAATATATTAAGGACGGCAACGTTCTTGCCCGTATTTGGCATAGATAAAGGTATTGTCCGGCTCTTTAACTGACTTAAATGCCTGGGTTGGTTTCTGCACCTCAAGTCCACAGCAGGGTGTCAAATATCAACTTTGATATTTAAAATTTGTTTGTGGAAGAAGGGGTCTCTATAAATATCCCGCAAAAAATATATGAAGAACGGCAAAGTTCTTGCCCAGATTTGACATAGATAAAGGTCTTGATGGGTTCCTTAACTGACCGAAATGCCTAGGTGGGTTTCTGCACCTCTAGCCCACAGCAGGGTGTCAAATATCAACTTTGATATTTGAATTGTTTTTTTGTAGAGGGGATCTCTATAAATATTCCGCGAATAATATATGAAGGACGGCAAAGTTCTTGCCCATATTTATCATAGATAAAGGTATTTCCCAGCTCCTTAACTGACTTAAATACCTAGGTGGGTTTCTGCACCTCAAGCCCACAGCAGGGTGTCAAATATCAACTTTGATATTTAAAAAAAAAATTGTGGAAGGGGGCGTCTCTATAAATATCCCGCAAAACATATATGAAGGACGGCAAAGTTCTTGCCCACATTTGGCATAGATAACGGTATTTCCCGGCCCCTTAACTGACTTAAATGCCTAGGTGGGTTTCTGCACCTCAAGTCCACAGCAGGGTGTCAAATATCAACTTTGATATTTAAAAAAAAAATTGTGGAAGGGAGAGGGTCTCTATAAATATCCCGCAAAAAATATATGAAGGACGCAAAGTTCTTGCCCACATTTGGCATTGATAAAGGTATTGTCCGGCTCCTTAACTGACTTAAATGTCTAGGTGGGTTTCTGCACCTGAAGCCCACAGCAGGGAGTCAAATATCAACTTTGATATTTGAATTTTTTTTGTGGAGGGGGGCCTCTATAAATATCCCGCGAAAAATATATAAAGGACGACAAAGTTCTTGCCCATATTTGGCATAGATAACAGTATTGCCTGTCTCCTTAACTGACTTAAATGGCTAGGTGGATTTCTGCACCTCAAGCCCGCAGCAGGGGGTCAAATATTAACTTTGATATTTAAAATTTGTTTGTGGAAGGGGGGTCTCTATAAATATCCTGCAAAAAATATATGAAGGACGACAAAGTTCTTGCCCACATTTGGCATA
>MJUT01014559.1:286355-304586 GCA_002080005.1 Gigantidas platifrons | reverse complement strand
CCGACAAACAACTGGAGGTAAAGACGAACCAAATAAAAACTAATAACCTGAATAAGACGTGAGCCGCCCGACAAACAACTGGAGGTAAAGACGAACCAAATAAACACTAATAATCTGAGTAAGACGTGAGCCGCCCGACAAACACCTGGAGGTAAAGACGAACCAAATAAACATTAATAACCTGAATTAGACGTGAGCCGCCCGACAAACAACAGGAGGTAAAGACGAACCAAACAAACACAAATAACGTAAATAAGACATGATCACTCCTACAAACAACTGGAGGTAAAGACGAACCAAACAAACACAAATAACGTAAATAAGACATGAGCCGACCGACAAACAATAGGGGGTAAAGACATGAGCCGCCCGACAAACAACAGGAGGTAAAGACGAACCAAACATAGTTGTTATGTGGAAATCGTAAAGGACATCACAACACGCAACTCCGAGGGTCAAGACACATAATAGGACAACATAAAAATGCATGTAATATACATTTGTGTTGATGGTTTTCCGTGGAATGTTAAAGAGTCGTTATAGTAAGGTAGTTATATTTATATTTACATATGCAATGCGTGCCAATCTCCAATCAAGTTGAGGATTCGACTAAAACACATGGCGAACTATTCCCAATACAAAATTATGTGATGAAATGTAATGGACAACAAAAATAAATACCATACTGTCTAAACAGTTTCAAAATCTAAGCGAAACATCGTGAGAACCAGGATCACAACTTGACGGCTCACTCTCCCCACCCGGTTCAAGCACTTCAATGAAAAGTGCCGTTGGTAATCTATTGTTAACATCTTCTGCCGTAATATCACCTTCTGCAATAGCACCCTCCCGAGCCAAACTTTGCCGAACCGGAAAATAACACCACTCTGTCCGAGTTTTGCCGATTAGTCATTTCCGGTAATTTTGTTGTTTTTATCCCCCGCGATAGTGGTGAGAGATATAGTAATAGCGGCCGTCCGTCTGTCCGTCCGTCACACTTTCTTGTTTACGCGAGAACTTGAGTAAACATGGATGGATATGAATAATTTTTTGCATGTGGCTTGTAATTATCATCATCTTGGATGTGTTTTTACATTAACATATTTGAAGGAAGGATTTTGGGGGAAATAATAGTTTTTGGTTGAAAAATCACCAATTTTGAGAATTGTGTCTTCTCTACTCGATAACTTTAGTGAGGGATATAGTAATAGCGGCCGTCCGTCTGTCTGTCCGTCCGTCCGGCAACACTTTCTTGTTAGCGCGATAACTTGAATAAACATGGATGGAGATCATGCTGCAATATACTCCATCCTTCAATTCCTTCAATAAAGTATGTTATACATTAAGACTGCAAGGCTGCTTTCTAAAAATATATAAAGCTAAATATTATGCAAGTACGGGGGGATATGTCGCACATTTATATGCTAGGCGGTTCTTTTATTTAGCTTGATAGAAGCAAGAAACCGTAATGTTATGACAATGTCGCAAATTTCTAACAGTAACTGTTCTGTGAATATTCACTTTCACATAAAATATAAAATTTACAATATCTAAATTCTTTACCCTCTTTGTTTTTTCTTGTTGTTATTGTTCAAATGAACATTTGTTTTTTGTTATCATTTATCTATAAATTTATTGTTGACATTTTTATTGTTAATGAAAATATTACTTGTTGAAATGATAGTAGTTGTTGCTTTATTTAGGTAGTGATATGTACATAGTGTGTCTCATTGGTTAACTGACTCCAATAAAAATTCAAAGTTCTCTTTACTACTGGCATTCAGTATAATAAAAACACATACTGCCTTTAGTTGAGAGTGTTATGGTAGATGACCACTCTCTGGAAAAAGAATATAACACTCGACTTCGTCTCGGGTGATAGTTTTCCCCAGAGTGTGATATTTTCCATTTACCATAACACCCTCAACTAAAGGCAGTATGTTTATATTGTTGCTTTGCGGCAGGTCGAACAAATTTATCAGAAATACCGATTTTATGCAATATACCTGGAATAGTTTTCAAAGTGGCTTTAAGCACCAGTACTCCAATTAAATACTTATACTTTGTGCTCCATGTGTGTAGGTGTAGATTACATAGGTTAAGAACAAGTAGGAGAACAATTTAGCTGTCAAATCCAACAGCCTTGTCAACAAAAATCGTTACATTGAAATGTTTTATTTTATTGTTAGAGGTGTAAATTAAATGATATTTATCATCCACAACAGTAAATAGACCATCATGCTATTGTCACGCGATTATTACATTGAAGTATAAATGAGGCATTACACCTACACTTGATGACGTACATTGTAAGAAGATAGGTTTTCATAATACATAATCACTGTTATTTGTCATTGCTACACTATACATATGAGATAAATACAAAAGAGAGAAGACCCTTCGATGTGAAAAAAACAAATATGTAAAATAATATAGAAATACGCAGAAGAAAAATAGAATAAAAAAGAGATATGCAAGACCAACAATGATCAACACTGGCCCCATTAAAATCGGGGGATGCTCCGGAATGGTAAGCATTTCTTGCTGCACTTGTGGCGCTCTCGTGTTACTCTGGATAACAGTAGAAATTAGTAATGTAAACGATGTTAGAGGGACGTAAAGCTATGACGACAATCTACACACATCCTGCTCCACTTCTACTCAAATAGACACTACCACAAACATTAATGATAACATTAGTTAAATTACTACTAGCTAGAAAGGTACAAATATAGATAGAATATGTTGGTTAAAGACACCATCTGCCTAGCAGCGAAAGCTTCAATAAATATATTGAACTAATTTCGTCCATTTCCACTGAAGTAACATACGTATGGGTACAAGTGTAAGATACAGTTGTTAACATGGAGAAAGAACATATCAATGGGGAAGCGTATCTATTTATTCATTTATTTATTTGACTATTTATGAATTATACGGTTACGGAGTTTACCTCTGGTTTAGTGGGATTCCTGTTGCTAAATCTTTAACCTATCTTCTGGGTCGTGTTCTCTCTTTTATGCTATTTCTTGGCAATTGTATTTTCATTCCTTCATCGAACTACCTCCTATGAAAAAACAATATAACAGCTTTAAACTTTTCATATTCAGAAAAAAAATAAGCATTTAGATAGAAGAAGAAACAATATCACAGACAGAAAATTGAAAATAAATAGCATTTTAAAAGACCCGACAACACGAACTCTAATATCCTCGACGAGAGGTTGGCGTCGTAAAATCTGATTCAATCCACCATTTCTTTAGAAATGCCTCTACCAAGTCAGGGCCATTGCGGTTTCCCAGTTTCCCGGTTGTTGACTGATTTTGTCTGTTTATTGATTTATGAGTTTTGAATTTCACTTTGGAAGATTGCTCTGTGTTCGGTAATTTTGTTATTACCCTTATTTCTTTCGCGTGAATCAGTATTTTGCTTAATGAAACGAGGTATTCATTTTCCAAAATACTAAATATACAATACTTGTGCACTGTCGAAGCATACAGGTAATATGTGTATTTACCTACATGCTTCGACAGTGCACATGTATTGTATTTATCCTGCAATTTTAAATCGTAAATAAACGTTTACTGGGCGATGATAAAGTAGCTGAAATAATTTTGTGTATGTATTTGAAAACAATATCCCCCATTTTGCCCCGATGAGTTTGCCAAATATAAAATTTTATTCTATTTATAACTGACCAATATCAAAAAAAAATTATTGGGCAGGCTATATTGGTCGGTAAATGCTGTCATTGCAGGATAAATGCATACCTGCGTGTATTATGTTTCTCGAACAATCAATGTACATAACGAGTTCAAACGTAGTTAGTGCGTAAAACAGAGTTGAAATAAAGTCAAAGGTCTTGATATGCAAATGTAATTTGAGTTAAAGAGATTAGAACACGAACTACAATTTCAGAAATGTTATGAATTTAAGTCTGATTAACGTCATTTCTTACATGGTGGCAACAATTGTTGAAGCCATCTATTCTACTAAGAGTATATAAGAAAGGTTTGAAGATGCCAAAGTAGTAATCATAAACTGCAAAATGATCTTCAAAAGTCCCAGACAGAGAACTTAGGATTTAACAACACGTTATAAGTTTGTAAGACATCTGAAGGAACCTGCTATATAGCGATGTTTATCCAAACAAAGGTTCTCCTCCCTAATGTATTGGTGATCTTAGTCGATATTGGCTATCATGTTAAGGCCAGATTAATATCCGGGAGACGGATTAATATAAGTCTAACGACTTGTTTCCGAATCCTATTGATCTATTCAGGTGATGTTGTAAATGATATACATGTTTGTTCTTATAAATGTTTGAATTTATTAATAAAATATGTTTATAATATGTTAAGGCCATTTCAATCTATTGTTCCCAATGATTGTTTTTCGTGACGCTTATCTTTCTTTGGATTTCTGTGTTGTGCTTAGTTTGTTTTAGTCCTGTTTCTTCTGTACCCACTATTACTTCTGTACCCACTATTACCAGTTTCGCTGGATTGTCCATTCTTGACCCCCACCCCCTTTTCGGTTTTCTCTAACGTTTGTGAATGTCTTGATCATTTGTAATTAAACCAACAGGACAGAGGTGTGATTTTTAGAATATCTTCCTGAGACAGATCTGTATGTGAAATAATTACCAGAGGTATCATTGTAACACATGTCGTTAAGTAAACATCATTGCAACAGGTTCATGGGTAATCCATACTTCTACATAAACAATGTTGTTCACTACCAAATAATCATGTGATAGATTTGATTAATGTCATTTAATCATGTGATAAGATTTTTGTAATCATGTGTTGACAACAAATATCGATATAAATGTTTTAACCTATTATGTAAGATTTTTTTGACCAAATTACAAAAATGCCGATCAATATTTTTGATTTATCAATTGTTGTTTTCACGCTTAGATCTTCTTTTTTACGATTAATGTCATTTTAATATCTAAACAAGACATTGTCGATCTTTTATTATGGGTTGATAGAATTTACAAAATTTATGCTGGAACGAAACTGCACTTAATTTACATTCTTATTAAACAAGCATACAATTACCATTGCAGATAGATACGCCGGAACACTGAGAAGTATTATATTGAGAGGAAGCTATGGTTAGATAACGTTCTGATTTAAATAGAAGACAACAGGATCAATGAACCAATCTGTAACGTTTGGCAACTTTAGTCACCCATTGTCGGTGGTAAGTCTCATACTTTTACAATTATGTTTAGTAATGTGTGTATCTGTCTTATATTTTCAGTGTTCGAAGGATGATAATTATAGCCATGAGGTTAAGTTTCCAAATAGTGCTAAATATATGGTACTATTTACAAGTTTGTTTTCTTCAACATTTCAGAATTATATTTGCATTTTCATTCAGATTTACATGATAAATGTTCTGATTTTGATATTAGACAATAAATTTTCTTATCAACTTGCTTAGATGTTTAAATAATTAATTGTTAAGAAAGTAAAAAAAAAAGCAATAGAGAAATATATATGTAATTATGAAATTGCACAGTTTCCATATACAATTCATTAACTGGTTAACCAGACGTAAAAGAGGCACTCCTTAAAGAAATAAAAAATATACAGCATGGTACTAGTAAGAATGTCAAAAAGTGTCAACAAAGTAATAAAAACAATTTTTTTTTTATTGATGAAATCAGTGGACATTGTTTATTTTTATATACAAATGATGGCATATGTTGACATCACCGTCGCCTATCAATAATTAGCATCTGATGTGTGAGATTTAAAAACAAGTATATTATCCAAACCAAATAATTAGTTTGATGGAAATAGGAAATTATTCCTTATCTATTACAATGATTTAAGCCACTATTTATGAGGGGGTTGATACAAAAGTTCACGAGAATATAATGAACTAAAAATCCTTTCAAGCTATTTGAAAATCCCAAATTGTAATCCCGTGAATAAGATCATTATTCTCGAAACATTTTGACCTAAAGAACACATGCCAAAACGTGTCGTTCAACGATTCGAAACATATGCCACAGCTTGTCGTTCAACGAGTCGAAACACATCCCACAGCTTGTCGTTCAACGAGTCGAAACACATGCCACAGCTTGTCGTTCAACGAGTCGAAACACATGCCACAGCTTGTCGTTCAACGAGTCGAAACACATGCCACAGCTTGTCGTTCAACGAGTCGAAAAACATGCCACATCTTGTCGTTCAACAAGTCGATTGTCAGTGAGTTATTGATTGCTGTTTACCTCCGAAGGAGATTCTTTTAGTGGTAGCTCACTTGCACAACATTCCATATATAGACAATGTATCTACTCAGACACACAATTACAGGACTGCAAGATAAAACGAGAATACCCGACTGTGGTCATTTCTATCTCATTCTCAGACTATCTTAGTAGTAAATAGATTAATTACAAAAATAAAATAAATACTATGCCACGATAGAAATTTGAATGGGTGAATTAAGAAGAGTTTGAAGATACCAAAGGGGTAATCAGAATCCGTGAATGGAAAACGGACAGACAACACAAACGGCCAAAAAACGGACAGACAACACAAACGGCCAAAAAAAAGGACAACAGGACAAACAACCATCTACAAAATATTACACATAAGGAGTATTCTCAAAAACTGTCAATATTTCAGATAGTAATTTGAAATATAACCACCATCGATTGAATTACATTTTAATAATACAAATGAACTCTTCAACATTAACATGAACAAGATCTAAAATATACAATCTTAACTAGACTTCGAAATATTATTTTAATGCAACATAACCTTTACAAAGAAATGTCAACTACGTAACGATAGGGATTTTGCTAATTATTTTTGCATGATACTAATATTTTGAGACCTTTTTTGCTAAAACAAAAAACTACTTCTTTACTTGTTCTAACTGTTATGGTTATTAGTGTTATCACACATAAATTTCGTGTCGATGATCGATTTTGTCATTAATTATATTAAAAGTTCAAGAATTACAACCTGTAAATAGCCATATTCTTTTCACAATTCAGTGTCTATGAGTTTGATTACATATCATACATTATTTCACATTGCTTTAAACACTTTCCACTTAAAGATTAAGATTAACTAATGATAACAGTAAGAAAAACATAAAAGTATATAGTGTTTATGTAGTGGACATTTGTGTTACATATTTGACATAATCGTTATGTCAAAGACAAAAAAGCAAACATTGCCTTTAAATGAAAACAACTCAATTTCTTGTACACATAGTCTATTCATATTTTGTCAGCTGTGCAATGTGTTTTGTTATAACCTCGGTATCGGGAGACAGGAAAAGAATCATTACATTTGAACATTGTAATGGTCTAATTATACAAAATAGGAAATAGTAACATAACTGACAAAGTGACAATCTATTTGACATTTAGATAAGGCATACTTATGCATTTCATATGTATCATTAAAGTTTTTTGTCAAAAGTCTAGAATATCTAAAGAATAGAGATGATAATTTTCTAAATGTTTTCATTTTTATGCAGCTAAAGCCTTGTAAACTTAATAATGTCTTGTAAACTTTCCAACTGATTAAAATATTAAAGACATATGCTCATTTGATTATTAACTTGTAGACTGTAACAAATATTCGTCAGTCTTGTTTTCAGAAATCTCTATTGACAAAACTGGCACAAACAGATTTGGTATCCAATGATTGTTGTTCATGTCCATTCTCGTGGTCGTCCACAAAATGTGTGCCTTGAGGTCTGAACGTCCATTTCTTGTATAGACCATTCTACACAAATGCGCTCTTACTTCAAGGTTATAATGTGCGGATAGATAGAAATAACTGGTATTTTTAGGACAGAGAAAATGCTGTGCATCTGCCATCTTTTCATTCAGATTGTCCGGAAGGTTAAGCAGTTCCTGGTTCACAAGTGACACCCGTCGTGTTACTCTAGTTACAAACCCGGTGATAAGTCATGAATGAGGAATGGAACGGAAAGTGCTTACGACATATGGAACATATCCGTGGTAATTTGAAACACAGATATTTCGTCACGGTTAAAGCTCAAAAGGATGAGGAGCGGTTTATTAAACATTCACGATCGAATCATTTTGCGAAATTCCGTTTCTTAAGAGTGATAGTTTGAAGGCAGACTTGTTGATGTAATGTTATTTTCTGATTGAATTGTCTCAACACCTATGAACTAAAATTGAATGATCGAACAATAAATGAAAATAAATACTGACTACTAGAACGATTACTCCATACAATTGTACTATGAGTAAACAATTAATGATAAACAATCTTATTTTAAATGCCTTCTGCTTAAACTGACCTATTACAAAATAGTCGCTTCAAAGGAAAAGAATGACGATTTCACATTTAAAAAAAACCAGTACCAGTATCCTGCCACCGTTAATATTAGCAGCGTGTTTAAAAATAGTGTTAGTCATTTTATATTAGTATAATACAATTAATATTGATCAATGAATACTGTATGGATTTTGAGAGTAATTTCATATGTATTACTAATTTTAGACTTGTTTGTTTACTTCATATGCGTATGTACTTTCGTTTTTAAACCACGTGTTGGATATTTTGAAAAAAAGTTGATGTGTCTTTTGTTTTTGTTTTTTGTTTGTTAATTTTTGTGTTTTTTTTTTTTTTTTTATCATATATGGATTATTCAATACAACGGAGATACAATATAGATTATCTAAAACATTAATATATATCCAGAAAATATATAGTCCGTCATGTTTAAATAAAAAAAAGTACTTAAAATCTCAGTTTCTATTTATAACAACATACAAAGATAATGAAAATATAAATATGACAAACATGCCAAAATTTCACTCAACTGTAGGCTAGTACTATTTCATACTCAATTTACAACGTATGGTATGGGTTATGCTCATCACTGATGTCCCAAATGCGACTGTGTAAGCTAGAAAAGCGATACATGTGTTGTTTCTGTGTCAACGTGTTTCAGTGTAATGCTAAAATGATATCATGTTCAGTTTCATCCTATCTTACTACATGATGCCTAATATTCATACGCAACTGAATAATATATTGTTTCATTCTGTTTCCCCTTGCAACTATTGCAATTTGAAATATAACAATATGCGTTCAAAAATGTTGGATTAATAGTTGAGGTAGCTTAGCTGAGATTGTAATCGATATTATCAAAATATTAACATGTTATCTCGTCAATTTGTTGATCAAAAGTCAATACTATGGATGTAGTGTCTCACATAATGTAGCTAGTACACCTCTCCATAAGCGGGGCTTGAACCCACGATATTATTGTTGATTGGCACCGATTGCACAAGTCGATGTAATTACAACTACCATAGATTCACATCTACAATGAGGCAACATACTTTTGTTCTTCATATCAAAGAAGTTCATCTTTACAAACACAAGATGGAATGACATCAAGTCCTTAAGTGCTCGGAGTGATACCATCTCCTTCATACATGGCTCTCAACAATATGTAGGATTTCCAAACGACTGCAACTAAAATAGTATTAACACGAATACTATGTAGGCAATTCTTCAGCAAGCCGTGACACGAATATTCCATATCATCCGATTTATGATTTGATTCGAGTATATATCCAGACAAACATATAATCTAGGACAGAGGAACCCCTTATGCAGGACATACATGAATACTGCTGCTTAAGAAATATTTACTATTTTGAAGCCATCACTGTTATCCATAATATTAGATAAATCAACGTTAGAGAAAACAGAAGGGACAGTCAAGAATTGATAACACAGAGACACTGGCAATGTTGGGTAAGCATGACACAGGATGAAAACAAACAAAGCAAAAAACACAATACAGAAAACAAAAAAAGAGAGAAACACGAATGTCATCAAGCATCCACATTACCAATATCATTCACTGATTACATCATTATGACCAGCACATGTATACAATCACGAATGTACGTATTGTTGTGCATAATATTCGTCTTGCATGCTCAACTCCTGGCTCTATAGACATCCCCGTATGTTGGTACAAAGCAGCGTTGATACTAGTTCATACTTTTATCCTGGAGGTTCCAACGGGGAACAATATTAAGACCCAATTATATCTATAATTTCTAGATAGCTATATTAATGCAAAACTGTGACTAGAAAAGGAGTATATGTAAGTTACAAAGGATCATACAGCTATATTAATGCAAAACTGTGACTAGAAAAGGAGTATATGTAAGTGACAAAGGATCATACAGCTATATTAATGCAAAACTGTGACTATAAAAGGAGTATATGTAAGTGACAAAGGATCATACAGCTATATTAATGCAAAACTGTGACTATAAAAGGAGTATATGTAAGTGACAAAGGATCATACATGTACCTACATCGGAACGTGGAATTAAAGTTTCCTTTAAAATCCCTCGTATAGACTCCAAAAAGAACAAAACATCGACAGTTAGAGCTTTTCTTTGTTTGCCTTTCAAAAAGCCATCAATGACAAATCCAGTTAGAGTCTGTTCTCATCTTTTTGGTTTGCTGTGTTGTGTTTTTATGTGTTTCATATGTGTCTCTGGATTTGAAATTCTTAATTGTTCCTGCCATTTTTTTCTAACTTTTATTTATTCTTTTAGAAGTTGGTTTTTTTTTATTCTACACCCAAATATATATGAATATATCTGTGTGGCAAAGTAAGCAACCCTCGTGTATTATGCATCTTAATCAAAGGACAGAAGAATTACATTTGACTAGATTTCTACATAAGTTTAAAGTACAGGAAAAAAGAAAGTTAAACAACTTATTGTTAATTTAAAACTACGAATGATAAAATCCAATTTCGATAGAATAATGTGACATTACAAAATTGTGTTTATCACATAGCTTGACATGTAAGTAGCTGGAAATGGCTATCTATCTTTATTTAACGGTATTCCTCATTTTGTGATTATGTCAGCTGTGCAATGAAAGATCACCGTTTGATATACCATTGATGAGATTTTTCTTCATAAAACGTGGAGAGCTAAATGTATTTAGGATAAAGTATGTAATACATTAGTAAGATTTCTCTGGACGGTCGTAGACCTTTAATACGAAATCCGAACAGATTATAATATTGCACACTGCTTGTTGTTGTATTTTATTTTATCATTATGTACTAACATATTGCATAACAATTGGCAAGTGTTAAACTAGGAATTATTAGTCACGATTTCCGCATTAATGCGATGTTCGGTTCGCATTTACGTCCAGTTGTTTCTAGGAGGGCTCATGTCTTATTTACGTTGTTTGTGCTTGTTTGCGTAGTGGTGTCCAACACATATTATGTTGTGTGCTTTTTGTTTTGGTTGTCTTCGTCTTGTGTACCATATGTTGCCAGTTTCTCTGGATTGTCCATTCTAGATTGCCCCTTCGGTTTTCTCTAACGTTATTTAAACACTGACAAATGTTGACATTATTGTAGATATGTGTAGCACCAATGGCCTACCAAGGTAATACATGTACAAGTTTGAAGATACTAAAGTGGTAATCAGAATCCGTAAATTGAAGCACAGACAACACAATGGTCAACTGAAAAAGGACAAAAATAACAAAACCTGATCTACAAAATAAGACTCAGAACACTAAAAATTGTGCAACATGAACCCAATAAAAACCATGATAAACACATGTGGTTCGGCGGAAGGGAAAGCGGTGCCTGCTTCACTAGTGGCATCCGTCGATTTACTGTTAAACGACACGA
Source organism: Gigantidas platifrons (assembly GCA_002080005.1). Lineage (NCBI taxonomy): Eukaryota > Metazoa > Mollusca > Bivalvia > Mytilida > Modiolidae > Gigantidas > Gigantidas platifrons. The sequence continues at coordinate 292,871 of MJUT01014559.1, read as the reverse complement.
ACATCATGTGATATGGAAATCGGGTTGGACACCAGTATGTATAAATAAATATAAACAATATTAATAAAACGTGACCCCCTTTACAAAACAGGGAGCAAAGATAAACCGATCATTATTTTACACCAAAATCGTAGCAGACAATTTTTCGTTATTATAATTGTGTTGCTTAACGCTTTATTTCAGCCACATCCTTGCGTAAAAGAACGTAGTCATATCTGATAAACAACAAATATATAGGTTAAATTAAAATAACAAAATAGTGATCAAATAAAATGAAAAATAAAAAATAAATACTAAATAGAAAAAGCACAGAAAAAGATGCAATCGATACCCCTAACACAAATGCATGACGCCTCACTGTTCTGTCTTTATCCTGGCACTACAATAGCAAAGAGTGGGGGTTAAGGTAGCTTTATAGGCTCAAGCTTCCCCTCTTAGTGAAATCATTGGGTCATGAAAGTGCTTTCCACATGTGTATGAGTAATTATATCAGATATATCATGACAAGAACAAGTTACATTTTGATGTGATTATGATGGTATATGTTTTGTTCTAAACCAACATACCGAGCTGCATTTTTTAGCCAATATAAATAAACTACAGTCAAATTCTTTTCAGACACATGATCCATACTCCGATCTATCACGTCTTTGTTCTTATAATTTTTTGCATGTGCTTAACGGCGAAGCTACACGTACAAAAGGTACAGTCTTTGAATTAACCCGAACTGGCATCGAAACCGGGATATACCACACATGAGAGCAAACACAAGGGAGGTTAAAATTACAATATGGCATAAGCATCTAATAGAGTAAAAAATATCGCATTTGTCTATATTATGTATATTGTACTATTAAAATTGATTTATCAAAAAAATGTATAAATACAATATATGAAAAGAAACCAAGATAAAAATTGCATATCCAGAGTTATGCCCATATACCGTCATCTGTGAAATAGATACTAAATATCGATGAACAAATTTGTGATAGCAATTTACGGATAGTAGACTTTAACCTCACTATCAGGATATCTGTTTTTGGTAAGCAACACATGCTCTAGAGTATCACATAAGTCTGATGCTCCAGATGGTAAAATGCTGTTGCTACATTTGAAAAGAAAAACAAAAAGTGTTTGACAATATGTACATACATATGGTAAAATGCTGTGGCTACATTTGAAAAGAAAAACAAAACAGTGTTTGACAATATGTACATACATTCTCAATGCTGTTGAAATATGTAATGACTTGGATATTAGTCTAGACAGGGACACATCGTTTTAGAAGCAATACGGATCTTAAAATTGAATAAGGAGTGTCGTCTTACCCAATATTTTAAATTGCATATTGTCAAACGGACAATTATGAGGATATGAATAAGTGTTAAAGCTTTTGAGAAAGGGGTCAAGAGAAAGGGGTCAAGAGAAAGGGGTCAATATAGATTTTCAGACATAATTACAATTGAAACACGAAAACAATATCGTAATATATATTAGTACCTACTTGTACTAAGTTTTTAACTTTTCTTTTTCCTATTATGTCGATAAGAACATGCATTTACATTGTAAAAGAAATAATGTAAATCAACAAAGCCAATGATGTTGTTAAATTATCTCAAGACATGCAGCGTGTGTAGATAGGAAGATAATACAATAAACGTCAAATTTCAAATATTCAAACGTTAAATTGCTAATCTATTTGAAAGAAAGAGCAAAGCTGCGGAAAGAAAGAAAACGTTTCTAATTCTATGAAGATCAGAGTAGAAAACACTAAAGAACGAAAGCATACACAGTTATACAAGTCAAAGCAAAAAATTAAATACAAGACTTTGATAGAAAAAGAAAATACCAATACCAAACTCACAGAAACAAAGACAAAATCGGTCCGCTAATACAAACACTATCATGACCTCTTACTCTTCTTGGCTGTAACAAAAAGTATCGAGGTTAAACTAGTCTTAAGGGACGAAAACCTCTCTCTTAGAGAAAAGATGCGGTCAAGTGTTTCTACTTAAGAAATAATTCATGGAAGCCAGAGTTTGTATACAGTTTTAACATGGGTAACATTATTTTCGTACAAATTTTATCCCCAGCGTTAGCGAGGGATAAAATGCAACGAAAATAATGTTACCCATGTTAAAACGTGATACAAACTCTGGCTTCCATGAATTATTTCGATTCTAGTAGGAAAAATCTAACTTATTTTTTTGAAGTGGAAGTCGGTAATGGTCTTTCATAACAAAATTCACTAACCTTCATGTTTTACAGTTTACAGTTATTTTTCTTTTATGTATAAATAGACTGTGATGCTATGAAGTTACTGATATTTTCCAATTTAATGGCATTTTGAATTTAGCAACTTAAACAGGTAAAATGCTCACAAAATCTTAAAAATAAATCAGTAACCATGTGTTTCAATGTCATCAGCGTTCCTTGTAAACGACTTCCGGAAGATGTTAAATTTCAAAAGTCAAAGTCCATTGATGGTTGTCTTAAGTATTTATTCCGGAAAAATATAGGTAAAAACAATACGGCCATTTTTATGTTTGTTTTGCACCACAGTGCTGTATGAATACATAAATTCACTAGGGAATTATGTTTGTAATTCGTTCGTCAATACGCATGAGCGAATTAAAATATATCATGAGTTTTATCACTGTATTACTTATATAGCCAATAAAGGACGTCATGTTAGAATGATAAATAGCTATACCAAGTGAGCGTTCGTGTATTTGAGTGTCAGAAGTATTAATTGTGTCTCTTCCTACCATTTTGATATTTGATGTTTAAATTTCTGACAGTGTGATATTTTTGGTTTTTCATTTTTATAGATAATGCGCATATATCTACATGACGCAAGGGTTGTCATGCGATTTTTATAAGAGAGCCGACAATAGATTAGACAGCTACATGTTTTACATTTGGAACCAATCCCTCCTGATCACCCGAGTTCATCACCAGTTTTTAGTGGGGTTAGTTTTGCTCGAACTTTAGTTTCTGTGTAATGTTTGTAGATATACCCTTTTTCTTTTGTCCATTGCATTGTCTGTCTTTCTTGATTTTACGGCTTCTGATCCTTGGTATCTTCAAACCATTCTTAACATAACTACGAAACCAGATTTCATGAAACAATTCATTGTTGACAGAAAGCCAGATCAGTTATATTTCAAGTAAATTGTAATTTACTCCGTTTTTCGCTAATAATATGTAACAGTAGACAAGTTGTCTTGTTCTAAGTTAATTTTACTAATCAATTGAATATGCAATAAAACACAATTGAAATTAATTGGTCGATAGGTCATTTTTTGTATGTTACCGCACAAATTAATGTAATTTGTATTCCAATAGCGTCAACAACATACTTTTTATGTACATTAAATCAGTGAACTGGATTAAAGAAGGGTGCTTAACTTTAGAAAAACACTGGACGTAGTTAGCGTTGACATTGTGTTAAATAATATCGTCATAGGATATATAACAGTAAGCAGGCTTCACATAGGAACGTGGGTGGGTAAATGTTTCTAACAGAATTAAAGAGAAGACATTTATACCAGAGAAAGTACAAAAGATAATGCCGCCAAAGGTAGGGTGTTAGTACTATATTAATTTCCATTCTAATAAGCGAGAAAGAAAACCGAAGGGAATATCCAAATTTAACTCTAGTAATGAGATCATTTGATTGGTCTAGAGCAGCCCACGTGACATGTGACAAATCATCGTGTCACCCTCTCGGGAACATCGTGTCACCCTCCCAAATTGTATCGTCTCAAGATTTAACGCGAGTTATAATTATATCGTTTTGGTCATATAACGGTATTTCATGTTAGTAAAGATAACTCCAGAGATGTTCCGAAATAATAATTTTGTAAACAAAGAGAGCCAAAAGATTTCATTTGGCAGACGACAATGAAATTGAAAAACTTTTGTTAAACAAAGACCTAATTAATACCAAAAAGAGTATTGCAGCCGCAGTTAAGTGTTTTCGTCAGTTTCTTGTGAAGAAGTAAGTTGATAATTTCAGTTGCTCTACTATATATAAAACAAATAATACCAAAATTACAAAACCAAGAGGGAAGTTTGAAAGAAACTATTCAGAATTCACCAAAACGTTGGCCTGGTGGAATAAAACATGCATTTCACTTGCATAAAGGAGATATGAATTTGTTCATCCTCGAAATAGTAATATTTCCCTCGGGCGGTGCCCTCGGGAAATATGACTTTTCTCGGATGAACAAATCTTCATATCTCCCTTATGCAAGGGAAATAAATGTATAAAGTCATTTGCCATAAAGTCGATTTATAGTTTGAATAGAAAACAGCGTGGTGTTAATTACAAATTTAATAAGATAGATAAATAAAATAAAACAAATATATATGAAAATAAGCGTGCATCACTATATCTTATATTTATTTTATAAATTGTCTATCGACACAATCATCTAGTCTTCTTGATGCTGTATTGAATTATGGATGTGATGTTTAATGCCACTGTCAACGATATTTCAGTTATATCGTGGAGGTCAGCTTTATTGGTGGAGGAAACCGCAGTACCCCAGGAAAACCACATACCTCTCTCTCGCGAGTCACTATAAACGTTATCACATCATGTTGTATCCATTACACCTCGCTATGTGTGGGATTCGAACTCATACGATTAGTGGCGATAGGAACTGATTGCACATGTAGTTGTAAATCCAACAACTATACTACCATGCGATCACGATGACGACGACCCTTTATGTTGTATTTAATTGCGTTTGAACATGCATTTCAGACCTCTTAGAAACGTTTGACGATATTAAATGGGTAGTCAGAAGTAATAAATCGAAGAATGACAGACAAAACTATAGCTGAACGACAAAGGAAAAAAATAAGACAAACAACGATCTCCAAAACAGTATACAGTAAGACAACGATTGAGCACAAGAACCCTACAAAAAACCAACAAAAAACAAACAAACAAACGAGGACTGAACGCAGGTTCTCCAAATGGTAAGCATTTCACTAGTGATATCCGTTGAATTTGTTCAGTTAGATCGTGGCGGTTGGTTTTATTCGTTTGAGAAAACCGGATTACATGGAAAAAATACTGGCGATATGTACAAGTCAATAATACCTTTAATCATGTCAGGTTGCACCGAATACACCCGAACGTATATCTGTTTGTGATAATAGGTACTACATACATAGGTAGTGATAAACTACCGTAGATCACTGCCATGTCAAATATACAAGTTATATTAGACAATATAACAATTCACATTGCAATATGCATTTATACTAAGAAAACATAGCGTCATTTTATGGATTTCACCTTAATTTTAATCTTGAAAAGCATATTTAGAATGGACCTAGGCTGTTGATTGCTTACGATCTTGATTTCTGACTAAAAGCCTATAATAACTACACTGACACCAGTTCGTGCTGCAATGCACTTACTCATCGCCAAAGGTTCCATCGGTCAGCCCCTTAACATGTTCTCACTTTTCTCCTGCAATAAAGTTTGGTAATGTTAATGGTTGTGACTATTAAAAAAAAACAATACCCCAAAGCATAATGAGAAGCTTTAAATGTCAGGGAAAGACAGTTTTAATCATAAATCAAGCTGTGAATTTGGTAACTCCAAAAAAAACAACAACAATAAATAAGTCAGTTCTACTGCAAAAGGACAAACTATTAGATTTAGGAGATAACTGTATTGTATTTGAAAATTTCACGGTATCAATTGGAGATTTGATGGTCGCAAATTGAGTTTACTGGTGACGCGTTAGCGCAGCCAGTAAACGGATATTTGCGACCATTAAATCGACAATTGATGCCGTGAAATTTTCACATACAATACAGTTATCTCCATTCTAATGCAATCATGTGTATATATGTGTATTAGCCAGGCGATTACATAGTATGGTATTGCCGCATTATTGACAAGATGACATAAGCGGTAATCAGCTAAAATTCTTAAAATATATCATGCTATTTCAACCGTGGAATTGATACCGTGAAAATTACACCATTAAATCGACAATTGATGCCGTAAAATTTTCAAATACAATACAGTTATCTCAATTCCAATGTAATGTGTATTACAACATTATTGACAGGATAACGTAAGCGATAAAACATATCTTATGATTTTCAACAGTGGAATTGATACCGTGAAAATTACCGTATTGTCCAATCACATACCAGGAATATTACAAAACTACATTAGAATTAGGTGTAACCGACTTCTGAGCACCCCCTTTTGTATCTTCAAACCTTTCTTAGCTTTACAGTTCATATAATTAAAAGACCAACAGTTATGTTGAAGGTGTTTTTTATGACCTAAGTTGTGTTTCTTGTGTTCATTCAACTTACATTGTAATATATAAACCTAGGTTGCAGTAATGTATTATTTACATTGTAATATATAAACATAGGTTACAGTAATGTATTATCTACATTGTAATATATAAACCTAGGTTACAGTAATGTATTATCAACATTGTAATATATAAACCTAGGTTACAGTAATGT
>MJUT01014559.1:244970-259444 GCA_002080005.1 Gigantidas platifrons | reverse complement strand
CTTCATTGCATTATGAAGTCTCATGTCGCATCTGCGACAAATGCAGTCATCATCTGCATAACTGTATTTTCTTTTTACATATTCATAGAAAACTGTGCGTTTTGGATCTTTCTTCTTTTGAACTAAATGAACATAACGAAATGATAGGTTCCTTACAATGAACACAGGGCCCAGGGTCCCTGCCACTGTGGGTCTTAGAACAGTTTGTTTATTTTGGGGCATTACTAATACTAGTCAACTATGGTAAAATCACAATCTTGCAAAATACAGAGTTGTTCAATCAATTAAATATCATGCATGTATATGCAGTTACAAACAGGTAACAAATTTAGTCTACTTTCTATTTATAACACACACACTTGCTGGTTTTTGGTTTGTCACATTCATTGTGTAGGCCTACCTGTTACACATAATTCATTTGCAGAAGAAAATCAGGTAAAACTTAAGTCAGCATTCCTAAATATATTTGATACACTAATTGCCTTTGAAATAATCACCACATTAGATATGTACAAGATTAACTGACAGAAAACCGGAAGGGAGTCTAAACAAAGTGTAATGATGAGACGGAGAAAAAAAAAGGGGGTCGTAAACTGATGTAAACAATGCAGTTTTCTTGTAAACTTTCGGTTAAAATATAAAGATATTAATAAATTTAATAAAAGGCAGACATATATACACACTCCAGTCTCCATGGGTGTTTTGAGGGAGAAATGTTCAACAAAATGGACAAATTTTACACTAAAACAAGACGAAAATTAAAAAAAAATATGCCTCGTCGATTTTTCTTTCAGGAATGATTTCCGTTCAAGGTGACGGAATTTCCAGTTGAGAGACCATTTTCTATTGGTTGATGATGCTATATCACTCCTGTTTCATTAATTTCATGTCTTAATATAGATTTGTGTCAGCTTTTTCATTGGCCGAAAAATGTAAACAAACCGAACCTCGTGTTTTTACACATTCTAGAATGCACGATTCGAAACACGTTTTTGACTAATATAAACCTCAGTCGCTTGTCTGATATAGGCAGTCATTGCAAAAAATATATAAATATTTTATAGAAATCACGTTTCTATCACATTTTTGTCTATTTAATACTTTATTTCACGTTTATCCTACAACAGTGCGAATGGGAAATTTTGCGGGATTTGTAAAGCGGCACCTAGTGGGAATTTTTTACGGTTGTCGCCCCCTGATAGCGTGGTTTTAGAATCAATAGCTGTAACGGTCAAATCGTGGGTTTGCTGTTCGACTGTACTGGGGTGTGCAAATATGAAAGGGTAACAAGTTTTGTAAGCTTATATCAGTTTGGGGGGCAATTTTTCTCCTTTTCTAGTAAAAAAAATAGCCAAATATAGTGTATGATATTCCTGTTTAGGATATATTAATTTGGGCCAGTTTTCAATCCTTCAGACCGCCAAGATATAGCTGAAATACTGCTGAAAGTGGCGTTAAACCCCATTTAATCAATCAATCAATCAATCAATCAATCAATCAATCAATCAATCAATCAATCAATCAATCCTTCAGTGGTACATCCCCGTAAAAAGTATGGTTGTTATCCCTCCTCCCCCGGGGTCCTAATTACCAGTGTAAGAACGCTTTGAATATTTCCTTTGGCAATCCCGAAGGTTGCAGTTCCACTATCATAAAGATCCGTTGCTTTGCCGAAATGAATTGTTTTCATCATATTGATTTGATTATACATTAATTGGTTTTCATATTTGTCATGGCATTGAAATGAACATCTAAGATATACTCTAGCTAATAATCAAATAACAGAATACTGTTAAATTGATGATATAAGACAAACTATGTGATGAAAACGTCTTTTCAATATGTTGATGCGGTAAAAACTGCAATCGTTTTTATAAATGCCGCTTCTGCGTATGAACAGATGCGATAAATCTTGTAGAAATGGCAAATGTAATAATAGCTGAGTTCCGTGACACTTAATATACAGTTCCTAGACATCTTTGATCGTATTAAATCGTAAAAATAAAGAGACCGGTTTTTCAACTTACTTCAAAAATCTACCAAGGATCCGTTACTTTTTCCTCAAGAATCGCGTAACGTCGATGGTTATCCCGAAGGTTCCGTTATGGATATACACCGTGAGTTTTCTACATTTTTAAAAAGCATGATTTCAGTTTTGTGTGGGTTGAAGGGTTGAAAGACATCAACCATATCTTTGACCAGTCACCAAGTTCATGTAGATCATGATTTATGGCATATTTTATTTGATCTTCATATTGGCTTGCATAGCCAAGGGAAGTATCATCAGCAAACAAAAGGCTTAAGGAAAGAAGCTTATCACCAATATCATTGATGTAAACCAGAAATAACAGATGGCCAAGAACAGACCCTTGGGGGACCCCAGCAGACACAGACACATATGAGGACTACGAATCTCTGTTAATACTTTTTGGTGTCTACAATATAAATAATTTACAAACCATTTTAGTAAATTCACTTTTATTCCATAACAATTCATTTTATATATCAAACCTTTGTGCCAAACTTTATCGAAAGCCTTTGAGAAATCACAGAATTTCTCTAGTAATTATACATATTTAGGTCTTGTTTTTAATGAATTTTTAGACTACAATGTCACCGCAAAGGCTGTGGCAGCTTCCGCAAATATAGCATTAGGACTTGTTATAGCAAAGTGTAAAATTTTAGGTGGTGTTGCTTTTGACGTTTTTACAAAACTATATGATTGTTTGGTTTCTCCTATAAAGAATATGTCGCTGGTATATGGGGAACTAAAAAATTATCTTGTATAAATGCTATACATAATAGAGCTTGTCGATTTTTCTTGGGGGTAGGTAAATATACACCTAACATGGCAGTTGTGGCTGATATGGGTTGGTTACCAATATTTCATAAGCAGTGGAAAAGTATAATGAGTTCTAACCGTTTAAACAGGAAAGTTTTTATATGGGCAGATAGGATGAGCTTAAAATATAAATGTATGAAAAACTGGAATTTTTATGTAAAGAAGACCTTCTGTGATTTAAATCTGAGTCATTTTTGTTCTATATCAGGATATACTGACCAGAATTTCGTCATTAATAGTGTTTTGTCCAAATTATTAAATCAGTTTGTTGAGCAGTGGAATAACAGTTTACAGACAGACACGTCTATATCTGGTTGGGGAGGGAATAAACTAAGAACCTATAAATTGTTTAAAAGTAGATTTGAAACCGAAAAGTATTGTAAAATCCCACTCGCTTTTAAACACATGAGCTATTTTGCTACATTCAGATGTGGAGTTGCTCCATTTAGAGATTTGAAAAATTGGAAGTACAACAAAGAGTGTGCAATGAATGTAAAAATGTTGTTGAGGATGAAGCGCGTGTTTTATTGAAATGTCCATTGTATACAGATTTTAGAGAAAAGTTGTTTTATTTAGCTCAAAATGTAAACAGTGATTTTATGTCTTTTAATGATACTCAGAAATTTGTGTTTTTATTTTCGGATGTAAATATGATAAGAATATGTGCCAAAACCTGTTATTTAATTTTAAATGCTCGAAAAAATATTTTATATTGTACATAATTTTATTCTTTGTGTTTATATATATATCTTAATATTGTTATTTGTCTTAACAGTCACTTGTAATTTTAATATATGTTGTATTTTATGTTTGAAATTGTATTATACTTGTAATGAGAGATGAGACTTTAATAAAATATTGTATTGTATATAGATTAGAGAAGTCAGAAGTGATAGATAATCCGAGTGGAAAAAAAAATAAAAACAAAATAAAAATAATAAAATAAATAAAAAAGTAAAAACAGTAGTACAAACATAAAGGTAATTCAATCTAAAAAAATGTAAAAAAAAAAAAAACAAAAAAAAACAAAACCAAACAAACAAATAAACAAATACAAAGCAAATGGTCGGATAACACGAACTTCTACCTAGTGAGAAGAATGCAAATGTTATGGACTGAAATTGTTGGTAAATATTATTTGTCCAACAGTGATACATACAATAGTAGAAGATCTTAAGATTGTTTAATCTTCTTTTAATTTAATTGAACTTACCTCCAATATTGTAACAGTGATACATCTATGAAACGTAGGGACAATTTAGTGTTCTACGACATATTGTTGTATCTGATGAAGTATGGATTTGCAGAATTGCGGCCTGTAGACAAACAACTGGCATATGAAGCTGAATAGCTGAACCTATTTATTACATAGTTGCTGAATCCACCCATATATCCATCACAATGCCATTCTTAAATAAGATGTATTTTTGTTTCCCTTGATCACCTCATGAATATAGCTAAAACACAACTCATTCAACATTAAACGATCATAAATTATGTATAGGTTAAACAATAGTTTTCCATGTTTTATGAACTTTAAAGTTCATAAAACATGTAAAATTAGTGTTTGACCAATTTAGAACATAATCACCTATCCGAGAAAAATAAAAGAAACAATAATTAGAATAATTAGTCAAATAATGAACTTTCAGTATCTGTACAGAGAAAAATGTATTCACTTAAAAAGTCCAAATAAATAAAATGAAAATGTACCCTTAAGACTTTTCTTTTTAATGTGATCATGATTAAAACTGTTTCTTAAATAAGTGAACTATGTCTTAAAAATGCTCACCCCCATGCTAGTAATTATCTATAGGTTATAGTTAGAAAGATGGATGGAAATGTTCCTTGCTTTAATCTTTTTGCTGAAGAAAACCAAGATTGGCATTTAGAAGATTTAGATTTAATTCAGAGTCAGCAACTAATTTTCAGTAACACACCTGCAAATAGTAGTAATAATAGGTTGATGGAAAGATTATGTCTTTGCAACTGTAAATTGAAAGTGAATAAATTTGCGCATGTCAGTTATTTAAAAAATTGTATATTAATTAATTAAATGTAAATAGCTATTAAATTTATGTTTGAAATCAACCGTTTACATTTTGTTCCATTACTGTCATATATCTATTTTATTTTTGTACCAAGGAAATATGCATATTTTCCATAAACGATATCGATATATTGAAAATGCGAAATATCAGTTATATCTTTAGCTTTTGCTTTGCTCTATTTTTGTTTTTTGTTTTTTGTTTTTTGTTTTTTACTTTTATTTTTTTTTACAGAAAATGGTTTTCTATGTTTGATAATTTATTTTAATCCAGACAGATTTTCATTGTTCTCTAATCAGACTTAGTGTGAACTTTATTGAGCCATTAACCTAATAAGAGAAAAATGCAAATCCAGTCAATCGTGACATTTTATAAAACATGGAAAACAATGTTCTATGAAAATAAGAGTAAACAATCCAAGCTTCTGATTGGTCGAGGACAGGTGATTATGTTCTAAATGGTAATTAGAACATAGTAAAGTACTCTCGACAATAGAATTTTGCCTTACTTAATCATTAAGACCATGGATTTTCCCCATTGTTCCCCAAGGCAAAATTATATTGTCTTGATTACTTTACAATGTTCTAAGTTTGTAAGAACATGATAATCCCTGTCTTCATGATAAATACTCGCTTCGCTCTTACTTATTCATGAAGACAGGGATTATCATGTTCTTACATATACTTGTATTTACAACTTCATATTCAATCAGTACATTTGTTGTACCTATCACCACTAACGGTGTGAGTTCAAATACCGCTCAGGTCGGTGGTTTTCTTCGGGTACTCTGGTTTCATCCACATAAAAAAATGACTGCCACGATATAACTGAAATATTGTTGAAAGTGACGTTAAACACGATAATCATAAGCCTATTTTGCTGTCACCGATACAATATTATATGATAAAGTTTGTCAGTCACTTGCGGTTGGTGGTTTTCTTGACTGCCACGATGTAGCTGAAATATTGTTGAAAGTAGCGTTAAGCACCATAACTCCCCTCAATTATTGTTACCCGATGAAGAATACATCATCATGTGGTCCTCTGGTTTATAATCAGTTATTGTAGAAGACTTTGATTAACAAGGTTACTTCATTAGTTTCTTCTTCACTTAAAACGAAATGAAAGCGAAGTAAAAATATACATGAAGCATTCTGACATTGAACGAAATTTGAAATTCTTTAAAAGTGAATTATTTGGATGGTTTGAGAATAAAGAAAGCAAGGTTGACATTTAGAAACTGAGGATAAAATTAGTGATGGTATAATACAAACTCTGGATTAATGGGTCTTGTGTTGATTAAAACAGGAATTTATATTGCAACGTTCACAATATAAAATAATCTTGAACCGCATCGTCAAAAAATCAGTTACCACTCCATTATTATCTGTCGATAAAATATGCCCTAAAAATGTCTAAATGTTGTGTAGATTCAAATTTAAACGATGCCATGATTGGATGTTGTAAAAAGGGCAAGTGAGCAATGTTTCAAACAAATGATACGATGTTAGAAGGTTAAAATCATCTCCATCAAAATTCTGCTGCCGTCATCACGAACTAGTTGTACGTTATGAAATGTCCATTCTTTAAACGGAAATCATTTTACGTCGATTAATTTCTTTCCTTTCCTATAATAACCGACAAGACGATTAACGGACTTGGTTATGAGTACCACTGCTGACGTCTTATCAGAATAACGAACTACTTACACTCGTGTGCACCTGGATTACATTGTAATACCGGAAATTTGGTATTTTCAGCGTAGCTCATCATTTAATTTCTATTTTTTTTTCCATATTTTATTTGTCTTCATTCTGTGTCATGTGTCTTTATCACATTTTTGTTGTTGTTATTATGTGGTCGCATTTCAATCTTGGTACGAACTCTTACGGAATTGTCATGTGTGTTACCTGTATAAAATAATGGCTATCGTTTTAGTATAAACATACATAGCGGGTTACCATCAAAGCTCTGTTTTTATATAGAGAGATCAATACAATCCCTCAACACTTATTTTTCCGTTAAATGATGAAAGCGTTCCACTGTATAACCTCCTTTACATTATACATTTTCTTAAAACATAAAATATACACGCGAACAATCAAAAATCCCCGATAATAATGATTTGATTCATTTGATTTTTGTACTTAACGCCACTTTCAATAATATTTTAGCTATATCATGGCGATCAGTTTTAGTGGTGGAAGAAGCCGGAGTACCAGGAGAGAACCACCGACCATGGGCAAGCAATTGGTAAACTTTATCACTTGCGGCTGCGAGTCGAGTGCACCATTTGTGCAATTTACAAAGCCGGGCGCAAACCCACGCCGTATTGGTGATAGGCTTGTATGAGTTGTTAGATAATCCATCTACCTAACTCCCCAAAAATAGGAGCACCATCAAGAGCATGTTGTTAGTTAGAATGTTATGTGGCTGTTGTTAGTTAGAATGTTATGTGGCTGTTGTTAGTTAGAATGTTATGTGGCTGTTGTTAGTTAGAATGTTATGTGGCTGTTGTTAGTTAGAATGTTATGTGGCTGTTGTGTCGTATTACTATATGTTGAGTTAATTTTACTATCCACATGGCTCTGAACAATCATTCTATCACTCTATTCCATTTATCCTTTATTGCTTTTCATGGTCACGTGGCATATACTCTGTGCAATAATCAGTTTAATTCCTACTGTCATTTTTGTTTCTGTCATTGTCGGATTATGCTTTGAAAACTTATCATTAGGAATTAAATTACCAGTAATAAAATGAGAGAGAGAGAGAGAGAGAGAGAAAAAAAAAAAAACGAACAAAAAGATGAAAAAAAATCATAAAACGTATAGTCTACAATTATTCGAGCTTGCCGCTGGTAATTACAGCCTGAAAATTATTATCTGTGAGATTGTACGAGACAGACAGACAGACAGAGAGAGAGAGAGAGAGAGAGAGAGAGAGAGAGAGAGAGCTCTGAATTGCCTCAATCATCCTATTTCCTAATATTTGTAGATTTTATTTATTTATTTAAGAAATGTAAAATGGAAGCCAGAATGTTTTGGGCGGATATTAGTATTTTATCCCGAGCCGGAAGCGAGGGATAAAATTTACTAATATCCGCCAATCCATGTTAAAACTCAAAACATATGATGGCTTCCATGATTTATTTCGATTCTGATATGTCTAAGAGTAGAAATACGGTAGTATACTTTGATTGGAAGTCGGTAATTTATACATACGCTTGAGGAAAATGTCGCACACAATTTATGTAACTCGAATAATACTGCACCCTCTATCGCCATTATTCGGGTCACAATCTATGATGCCAATGGAAACGTCAGTCACATTCAACGGCGCATATGCTAATGAGATAATACGAAGAAATAATTCTGGTTTCTTTTTAGCAAAGGGAAAGAGTGAGGTCATGTTAGAATAAAGTATAATTATATATTGACATGAACATGTTTAGCACAGAAATATTCTACAGTTTTCAATGTAGATTGATTGATTGATTGGTGTTCCCATCGTTTCCCAGGCTTTACTATTGATACGACATCGATTATTTTAATCTTCCAACACACACAAAAATATATTTTATTATTTATTTTGAATTCAATTCAATTCAATGTTTTTTTTGTAAAGTCGACATTCATTTAATATCTACAAAACAAATTCTAATGGGCCTTTCAAATCGACTACATACAAAATACATACATTCATTTCATAATCATGCATAACACACCAATTTAATCAAACATATAATACCTGGTAAGATTAAAACATATATTATATGGTAACTTAAAAAAAATCATAAAATGCTTGATAAGACAGAATGTGTTCATCTAACACATAGTTACCAATATCAGATGGTATATGAAATGTACAAATCTGTAGAATATACTTGTAGTATATACATGTATTTTCTTTTTATTGTTTTTGTTTCCATTCATTTCGTATCACAATTGTTTCAAGCTATTCTTCATGTGGTTATTTAACACTTGTAGGATTAACCACTATTTATGCTTTAGAATTCCATTGTTTAATATACAAGGCAGAAGCTATGTATGGTATCAGGAAATATTACTATTTCGACGCACATAGACACATTCTGTGTTTCTCGTTATTTTGTTTTCGGTTTGATTTCTATAAAATAAAGTGCAAAAACAAAGACAATACATGATACCTCACTCTGCTGGATTGATACAGGCATTTCTAGGAAAGGTGACTGCGTTAAGCTTTGTTTATTCGCCTAATCCTCTCCTCTTAGTGAACTGATGGGGTCATGCAAGTGTTTTTGGCATACGAGTAATATATATTTTGTGACATCATCTACCTAATGGGGGTTTACCATGTACATAATATAAATATAGGTTAGTTGCTCCTAACGGAAAAGCCAGGACACTAGGTATAAAAATGACGACTTGATGGAACCAACAAAGGAGTTCCAAGGTTGTGAAAGAAATGCACAGCAACCATTTTCATGGTAGCACGCTGTCTAAGTGCTTAAAAGTTTCAAGTAATTGCATAATGTATTTTATCAACGAAAAAGACCTTTATTGCCACAATGATTATATTTACGATGCTTTGTTAAGTCATAGATGGGTTTTTGCTTCCTGGTTTTTTATTTTTTTTTTAAATAGTGCCTTCCATAATTAAATGTATTTGCGAATTTAAGTGTTGATATTTATTACTTATGTACTTTGTAAGATATTCGTCGTAAGTGTAATATTTATCAGATACGTTTTATCACTTCGATTTAACTACATTTGTGTATTGCCCCTAGTTTTGTGTTATAAGATAGATAAGAAAGCTTTATTTTGATTCGGTACATATACATAATAAATAACATAAGCTCTCAAGAGCTTTTCACCGAATACAAACATAACATTAAAACAATAAGAGCATGCAAAGGATAAGACATGACAATAACACATACATCTAAAATTTAAGCATTTCAAGCAATATAAGCACAGATAAAAGCACTAATAAGAAAGAAAATTAACATAAAAAAGCACATACATAAAATAAGCAGCAAATGACATGTCACATACAACTAAAACTTTAAGCATTTCATGTAAATTTTCAAATAAAAGCACTAATCAGCACAAGTAAGAAAAAAGCACATACTAAAAAACAAGCAGCAAATGGCATAAAACATTCAACTAAAATTTAAGCATTTCATGCAAATTTGGCACAGAAAATTTAGCAATAAAAAAGAGCAACGAATTAAGCAGAGATCAAAAATGAGAAGCAGCAAGAAAAAGAATTTTTAACTTAGTTACATGCTGAGCAACGACACTCCGAGCCATTCCAGGACTGAATTAAACTTTTGAATTGAGAAAAGCTGTTTTCAGTCCTGAAATGGTCCGGAAGGCCATTCCACAGGGTAGCAGCAGCAAACTTGAAGCTTTTCTTACCATAGGTTGTTGTTCTAAAACGTGGTATGTCCAAAATATTGTTATATCTGAAAGTATATTTGCAATCTTTTATTTTGAGTAGGTCATGTAAACATACTGGTGCAAGTTTATTAATAATTTTATAAGTTTCAAGAGCCATTGTTCTTTGTCTTCGAATGTGTAGTGATGGTATTTTAGCTTTTTCCAATAATTTTTCATAAGTGCTTGTAAAATCTTCGTATACAAACCGCAGTTCTTGTACTTTTTCTAGTTTTTTTGAGTTTTTTCCTGTACAAAAATGCCATGCTAGGGGACAAAAATTAAAATTACTCAAAATAAATGTGTGAAAAATAGTTAACTTGCTCAATTGATTTAGATATGATCCAATTCTTTTAAGAATGTTCAGTTGTTGAGATGCCTTCCTGCATATTTTACTTATATGTGTATCAAAATTTAGTTGGTAATCTATGTCTACACCAAGAAGTTTAACAGTTGCTTCACATGAGAGATCAGCAGTTTGAATATGTATAGATGGATATTTTTCATGTGTTTTTTTTACCTATGGCCAGAACTTGAAATTTATCAGGATTATTGTTGACTTTTTAATAAATAAAAAACATTAATATGATTGAGAGAGCACGATGCGTTACTGTAATAACAATCAACAGATACTCTTAAAAAGGAAACGTTAGAAAGTCAAATCATTCTAAAGTAACTTAGAACAATAAAATTAGAGGACATAAACAGGATAGCCAGAATCAGATAAAGTCGTTTACATTTGTATTTTATTGTTCAAAAAACAATTTTGAAGAAAGTCTAGGATATTTGTACCAACTTAAAGCATATTTCGATTATATAAGAGATTGGTTCTTTTCTTAATTGAAATCTATACATTAGTTAGCTAAAAATTGATCGAATGCCGGTACCGTATCCCGGTCTCGTTAACATTAGAAGTTGATATTTGTATCTCTAAGAATATGCCCACTATAGAGAGAGACTGGGATGTGTCATGTAAATGACACATGTTTTCAACCTTTGCATAATAATTGTTTTGGAATGCCTAGACATTGTTTATGCTATATACCTTATTCACAACAATTACGTACGTATTGGAACACGTTACGATGAAATCATAGACGGAAATTACGTAATTGGACCATACTTATGTCACACATCTGCTCCATGATATATGCATTCTGTAACTTGGAATGATTTGTAATGAGGACAGTGAAGGGTGCTTTTTTTTGTTTTTGTTTTTGTTTGTTTGTGTATTTGGGTGCCAACCATCAATATACTAGACCATTACTATCAGACGTATTGCAGGATGAATTGTAGACAGGTGTAAGTGTCTTCAGACATGTTAAATACTTATCTTGAAAATTCTAATGAATATCGGTGATATTAACGATGTGAATGGTTGTGTTTGTGGTCTTGTCACTGAGGTATTGTATTCAGCTTAGGCCTTTGGTTTTCGTGCTCCAAAATACATTTAAATTGTTTAGGTTTCAAATATTTAGGATTTGAGTGTACATTTTCTGTACCTCATAAGGTTTTTTTCAAGAAACTTTTCGTTCGCACTAAATTTAATGTGTATGTTTGTTTCATAGAATATGTTCGCATGCAGAGAAAGTTGCAAACATTTTTTAATTTGGAAATTTTACGATCCTAGATTTTTATTGAGAAACAAAACATTTTTGAGAAATTTAAGACCAAGTGATCAGTAACGATAAGAACATGCTTATTGACGTATATCTCAAATAATCACTTACTTTAATTACTTCAGTTCACATTCTATTCTTAGACGCCATGTAATAGATTCTGTGACATGTCTATGGCATGGACTTGACATGTACACGTAATATTTAATTGAAAACAAGACAGTTTGGTAAGGAGTTCTTCTCTTATTGTAAGTGACGAAGACCATTTACATGACAGACACTGCCTACGATAATTATGTAAGTTGATAATTAAAAATGGCACCAGGGAAGTTAGGAATGAAATATTATGCATATTACGTCTTGTTTTTCCCTTTTTTTTGGGGGGGGGGGGTGAAGCTAAACATGTAGACTCAAAATACTTACATTTCCCTCTGAATGTTTAGGCCCTTTAGTTTTATTGCTTCCATATACTTTTAAACGATTTGGCTTTCCACTCTTTCGATATTTAGCATACCCGAAGAACGTTATTCCAGAAACGACTCGTGCGCACTTTTGATATGCATTTTTTTATATTACTAATATCTTTTTTAATCATAAACTGTGACCATAATGTGGTCTGTCACAGAAGTCTAAGTGAGAGTAATCTGATATGCCCTCGTTTGCATTTATATACTTAAATAAAAATTTAAATAAAAAGTGGTAAAGGATATAATTTTCACAGTTTTCGTAGATCACTGTTTGTCCTTGTGTGGTTTTTCTTTTGAGTATTGAATTGTCTGTTTCTGTTCACATTTGTCCTTGTGTGGTTTTTCTTTTGAGTATTGAATTGTCTGTTTCTGTTCACATTTGTCCTTGTGTGGTTTTTCTTTTGAGTATTGAATTGTCTGTTTCTGTTCACATTTGTCCTTGTGTGGTTTTTCTTTTGAGTATTGAATTGTCTGTTTCTGTTCACATTTGTCCTCGTGTGGTTTTTCTTTTGAGTATTGAATTGTCTGTTTCTGTTTACATTTTGTACCAATTACGTATCTTCAAACATTTCCTACTTCAATTTTGTTTCATTAAAATAATGGTCAATGGAGATGCAAAAAAAAAGTTCATTTCGTACAATTAGATGTATTCCTTTGTTCCCTCAGTTTAAACTTATATTATGTTCGTTATCATCTTCACAAAACTGCCATTTATTAATTCGTCGACTATTGCTTTGTTGTATTTGCCTGTTCTTTTCATCATTGCATTGCTTGTTCACTTCAGAATTATCAGTTCCCATTATACCATTTGTTATCTTCAACTTATACTATCCTTTCAACAATATTTCAGTACGTTGTGTCAGAGTAAACCGTAGAAACAGGAGAGGGCAGAGAAAACCGTTCAGCCATTCGTCACCAAAAAAGTACATACAAATGTATCGAGTACACCATTACACGGAATCGATTTCACAAATTTTGTGGCCATAGCTACCAAACGATTGTGACCAAATTTACATTTAACCTTCAGTTTTTGCTAACAAATACATATCATGTCGTCATGAGATGATATGGTTTTCAAAATAATTCGAACAAAAACTACTGTGGTTGTCATTATGGATGATATGGGAACAGCATACTATTTCTTTTCCTAATTTGATTTTGTTCATTATATAATAGTGTGTTTCTTTTAACATTGCACAATGATGACTATGTAATTAAAATGTCGTATTACATATATTTCAAAACGAAAATTACATTTCCCACGTGACATCCGATACAAGATTCACCAATAAAGTTATAATAGTTTGCACTTTCATTTCGCAAATTGACTATTTACATGTAACTTTCACAACAGAAAATTAAATTTACGATGATATGCAGGTCTATCTTATACACTAATATATTATTGAAGCAGAAACAGGCACATTATGACCTTTATGATTACTTCAGTTTAGTCTTACTTGTATACATCCATTTCTAAACTAATGGTACGATTTACTTTATCATCATTGATACATAACATATAATTGGTTGTGAAGTCTCATAAAGGACATAAAGAAGAGAAAAAAAGTGTATAGGAACTGATATAACATAAATAAAAAATATATTTTGATACAACATTCCCAATTTCCGTACAAAAACGATGTTCGGTTCATCTTTACACCCTGTTGTTTGTATGAGGGCTCATGTCTTATTTACGTTATTTGTGTTTGTTCGGTTCATCTTTACCTCCAGTTGTTTGTATGAGGGCTCATGTCTTATTTACGTTATTTGTGTTTGTTCGGTTCATCTTTACCTCCAGTTGTTTGTATGAGGGCTCATGTCTTATTTACCTTATTTGTGTTTGTTTAGTTCGTACTTTACCTCCAGTTGTTTGTATGAGGGCTCATGTCTTATTTACGTTATTTGTGTTTGTTCTGTTCATCTTTACCTCCAGTTGTTTGTATGAGGGCTCATGTCTTATTTACGTTATTTGTGTTTGTTCGGTTCATCTTTACCTCCAGTTGTTTGTATGAGGGCTCATGTCTTATTTACGTTATTTGTGTTTGTTCGGTTCATCTTTACCTTCAGTTGTTTGTA
>MJUT01014559.1:234192-244246 GCA_002080005.1 Gigantidas platifrons | reverse complement strand
AGTTGTTTGTATGAGGGATCATGTCTTATTTACGTTATTTGTGTTTGTTCGGTTCATCTTTACCTCCAGTTGTTTGTATGAGGGGTCATGTCTTATTTACGTTATTTGTGTTTGTTTGATTCGTCTTTACCTCTAGTTGTTTGTATGAGGGATCATGTCTTATTTACGTTATTTGTGTTTGTTCGGTTCATCTTTACCTTCAGTTGTTTGTATGAGGGATCATGTCTTATTTACGTTATTTGTGTTTGTTCGGTTCATCTTTACCTCCAGTTGTTTGTATGAGGGCTCATGTCTTATTTACCTTATTTGTGTTTGTATGAGGGCTCATGTCTTATTTACCTTATTTGAGTTTGTTTTCACATAGTGGTGTTCAACACATATTGTGTTGTGTTTTTGCTTTGTTTTTTGTCGCCGTCGTACACTATGATGCCTTTTTCTCTAGATACTCCTTTTTTGATTGCACCTTCAGTATTCTCTAACATTTATATCTGCTTTTTGGTATACCTTAGGGAGTTTTTATTTTAAGAAGTTCTCTCGCAGTCATTTTAATAACCATATTTGTGTAGATTTTCATTGTCGTCTGCGGTACAACATATCACTTATTTATTGAATATTCAAAGAATGACTTATGCTATGATCATATTAATGTCGTTAAAGATAGGAAAAAAAACACGTAGATATCGTCGTAGTTAGGGTGCAAGTCGGGGTTCAGGAATAACTTTCAATGGGTACACTCGTTGTCAAATGATTGTAAATATAATAAAAAAGTCAAAGAGTGATAACTTTGCATTGTCAAAGAAAAACATAAACAAACAAAAAAACAAACAAACAAACAAAAAACAATAAAAACCTCAGAATTTAAATCAACTTTGTTGCTCTGGGTTTAGTAACAATATCGAGATGATGAAACCTGTCTAATAATTCATGGTCACAAAATACTATATTCTTGACCATTATGTATCAACAGCTGCCTTCGCACAAGAAGAGTTTGTAGATACCAAAGGGGTAATAAGAATCCGTATATCGAGGAAGAACAGACAACACAATGGCCAATAGAAAAAAGTACTAAAGGACAAACAACGATCTACAAAACATACACAACGTAGATAGTGGTACTTTATATTAAATATTAATCATAATTTGCTGAATTTGCTATATATTCATGATTATTACTATGATGAAGATATGAAAATAAATGATCCGATTCATAACTTTATTTGAATAATTCATGATGCGTCTTACATACGCTAGTGAATACGACTACGATATACATCTGTATATTAGAGTGCACTATGGAGACGGACATTAATCACTAGTAGCTGAGATAGTCCAATAAAACTGACAATATCGATTGGTGAAATTTATGAAATAATGTCCAATTTACCAATCAATAAAATAACACATTTTTTTTTGGTGAAATTGCAGAATTCATAGATTTTTGCTTTCCTTTTTATATTGCTGATAAACATGGACAATATACTCCTTTTTATATTGCTGATAAACATGGACAATATACTCCTTTTTTTATTTCGTATACAAATATGTACGTCAGGGATATTATTATCTAACAAGAGTTATTTTATGGTATTGAGGGAAAACTATACCTTTAGACTCATAAAACTAATTTATTTGTGCTTGTTTGTGTATAGTGATGTCGAACACATATTGTTGCCAGTTTCTCTGGATTGTCCAGTTTTGATTGCCCATTCGGTAATCTCTAATGTTTATCTATTTACCTGTCCACCTTTATTGAAGAGCCTATATTATGCAGGAAAGTGAACGGTAATGTAATTGTGTGTTAAGGGTATCGAGTATTGTTTCAAGCACGTGCGAAGACTTTTGTGCTGTGTTCTGGTTTATGTTTGCAATGATTGCATGGTTGCATGAGCCTCATTTTTAGCGATCGTATTCACTTACGCTATCAATATCTTTCACATGTAAGCACTAAGACATGTTGTCTGCTTCTTACGGCGAGCCGTTGGTTTGCACCGGAATCATCCACCAATAAAACTATCTATCTAAAATGTGGACATTTTTCAGATACTACAAATAACAAATTTGATGATATTTTCAGTTTATTTACAGACAAATAACAAATTTGATGACATTTTCAGTTTATTTACAGACAAATAACAAATTTGATGATATTTTCAGTTTATTTGCAGAAAAATAACAAATTTGATGACATGCTCAGTTTACTTAAATCCGTTCTCATGACAAAAAATTACATACGTGAGCAAATTTGCACATGTGTTAATTTACCTGAGATTTACTCACGTGTGTAAAAGTTAATTTGCTAAGCATTCATCTGATTTTTTTTTATATCTACACATCTGATGGTGAAACATGGACGCTTTCGTTCGTTATCGATGCCAAAGAATGAGATTGTTTCCATACTTTGTGGGAGCGGGTTTGGTCATTGGACTGGGTCATGGAAAAAAGAACGTTCTACGGACTGGTTTGACCACAGTCGCTTGAATTTCAATGATTTAAATTTAAAAAAAAAGAGTGAAAAAGAATATAGTATATAGGGGAAGTTGTGAAATGAGTTTCGTTACAGTCGCCATAGTGGAACTATTCCGCACTGAATGAAAATATTTCTAATTTCGAGTCTCCCCTTATATTTGTACAAGTGAAATTAAACAGTCAAATATTGATTTATAAATTTCTCAAATGATTTAATTAATCGATTAATATTCATATGAAGTGCTTACCGCTAAATTTATGACTTTACAGATGCTTTGAAATAGTATTTCTCATTCAGTGCGGAATAGTTCCACCATCGCGACTGTAACGAAGTCAGAGGCTGAACGTCAGTGAAAAAAATGGCCCATACGTTTGTAAAATGCTCGGAATGAAGGTTCTTACAATACGGATGTATAAAAAAAAACATGTCCAGTGCAGAAAAATATTCACGAAGCGTATCACTTTGCGTCCGTTTAGGCCTAATTACGATTGTTTACATTTTGGCGCAAAAATGCATTTCACAACTTCCCTTATACTATATATATACCAGGGGCGGATCCAAAAGGGGGCGCCCCCCCCTCTCCCCCCTAAAATTGTAAAAAATATGCCTTTTTTTGCATAAAATCGTGAGTTTTCACACGAAATACCACAAACATTTTCGCGCCTCCCTCCGCTCGGCGCGATTCTTTTTTAAGTGTGCCCCCTAACTTGAAATCCTGGATCCGCCTCTGAATTTACATAAATTCTCACCCAAATACATTTGCACGTGTGTAAAACCTAATTTGCACTTGGTCCCTACCAAGTGTAAATTTACATATGGTGAAATTTACATATGCGAGTAAATGCGTTCACATGGACGAATTTGCACCCGTGTGTAAATTTACATATATGCAAAATAATTTACACATGTGTAAATTTGGTCATGAGAACGGGGCTTTAGAGACAAATAACAAATTTGATGACATTTTCAGTTTATTTGCAGACAAATAACAAATTTGATGACATTTTCAGTTTATTTGTAGAAAAATAACAAATTTGATGACATTTTCAGTTTATTTACAAATAACAAATCTGATGACATTTTCAGTTTATTTACAAATAACAAATTTGATGATATTTTCAGTTTATTTGTAGAAAAATAACAAATTTGATGACATTTTCAGTTTATTTACAAATAACAAATTTGATGATATTTTCAGTTTATTTGCAGATAACAAATTTTATGATATTTTCAGTTTATTTACAAATAACAAATTTGATGATACTTTCAATTTATTTGCAGATGACAAATTTGATGATATTTTCAGTTTATATGTAGAAAAATAACAAATCTGATGACATTTTCAGTTTATTTACAAATAACAAATTTGATGATATTTTCAGTTTATTTGTAGAAAAATAACAAATTTGATGACATTTTCAGTTTATTTACAGACAAATAATTTTTTTATGACATTTTCAGTTTATTTACAGACAAATAACAAATTTGATGATATTTTCAGTTTATTTACAGACAACTAACAAATTTGATGACATGTTAGTCACCATGGCTTCCATCACCTGGGATATGCATATCTACCTCATATCCCAATAGACATTACTTCTAAAATAATATACTAAAATAAATGTTAACAATATTTGAATTACAGATACAGTTCTCGAGTGTGGTTGTTCTCATGTATCAACAAGCTAATATAAAAGTTGTTTACTGTCGTATATTCAAATTACCGAGATATATCTGTGTACAATATTGCCCTCAGCTGAGGAAAACAGATATAAAATCGTTCTAAAGAACATCGTCCGTGACAATAAACTATGAGTAAAGATCAATTTAACACATAGAGTCTTACAAATGGCACGGTTATTCTGACAGACATAAATCTACCAACGAACAATTGCAAAGCTAACATTGTATGTGTTTTGTAATTGCTTCGTCAAATTGACTGCGAAAATAGAATTTACAAATATATAGTTTTACACTTGGCAGTCAATTTAATTCGCATGAGACATCATCAATGGGATAACACTGTTCAAATTTGATCTATTATATGGCTTCCCCTCTCTCTCTCTCTCTCTCTCTCTCTCTCTCTCTCTCTCTCTCTCTCTCTCCCTCTGTGATGGTTAACGATTCCATCGATATCAACAAAACAACCACCCCTAACCTTAATTCGGGGAACACATGATAGGAGCACGACGTATGACGGTGAAAATCCAGGTCCTGGCTTGCATGGGACATGTACTCAAATGTGGCGGAGAAAAACCAAGGTAATGGAAGCCAAATTCTCCTCTTTATAACTTGATCTCCGACAGCAATACACATAGAAACAAACGAAAAAAAAAATCTGCACATATTCATCTTCACTGTAAACAACCCACTAACTATCACAAACATAGATGACAAAACATATATCGATAGTTCATGAAAAGCAGGGTCACTGCAACCCTAACCCTAACCCTAACCCTAACCCTAACCCTAACTGACTACTATGTAGGAAAGTAAGATCTGTCGATTAAAGACCATTGACTGATACTTCTTACATATTTAATATCAGTTAGCACAGACACTTGTTTCATTCAAAAAATATATGACCCCTCCTCTTCCTTACTGCAAGGTAAACATCTTCCCTTTTCCCCTTCCCCCCTTCGCCTCTATATTTTTCGCTTATTTGTGATCCTTTCGCTGACCCAAGTATATCATTACACTCCCGAGATATTTCTCTTTTCGACTGCCACATTTAAATATACCCCCCCCCCCCTCAGACGAATTGGACAAGAATATTCAGCGAAGGTAGCTTGTTTTATTTTTAAGTCATTGAAACGGATACAGCCACATCCGGTTTGCGCTGGATTTTTCATATGAATTCGGAATTCTCTAGACCGGTCATGTGCAACAATGCCATCATGATTATCTCCTCTTAAATGTAAAGTGAGCCTTTAGAAAATTGTTCCAATGCAGGTTATAAAAATATGTTCAACTCCAAATTATTGACATTTGATTTTTAAGGCACCTTTTTTATTTTCTAAATCAATTTAAATCGGACCGGAAGTGGCTGTATCCGTTTTAATGACTTAAAAATAAAACAAGCTACCTTCGCTGAATATTCTTGTCCAATTCGTCTGAGGTGGGCCCGGTAGGTATATTTAAATGTGGCAGTCGAAAAGAGAAATATCTCCGCAGTGTAACGATATAATTGGGTCAGCGAAAAGATCACAAATAAGCGAAAAATATTGAGGCGAAGTGGGGAAGGGGAAAAAGACAGATGTTTACCTTCAAGTAATGAAGAGGAGGGGGCATATATTTTTTTAAAGGAAACAAGTGCCTGTGTCAGTTAGTCATGAACATTTAAGAAAATTATGGGACACCAAAATAAAGTGGTCATAAAATCGTTGGAATCAAATATTGATCATAAAATAGTAATGAAATAGGGAATGACATAATAAATGTTCTGACTTAATTGCTAGTTGTATCAGCAGATTGTCTATACAATTAGTAAGGTAAACCTATCCCAAATAGTACACTATATTTGTTAAATCATAGCATGGATGAATATCATTGGCTATAATGGTATCATAAGGCGGCACCCTATCATGAGGGTGGAACTTAACATTAATTAGTTTTAATTTTCCTACTACGTTTTCCTTCATTTTAAATATTCATTATTGACTATTACGTTGGATAACTTTTTCTAATTACACACTTGACTGAATTCTCTTTGAAGCCAAATGGGATTTTTGTTTTCATTGACGAAAATGACCTTGTTGCCAATGCAAACAAAATGTGATTTGACAATTCCTGCATTGACCACAAAAAATCATTTTATTTCGTTTCTAATATTATTACATTTGTAGTAATATTTAAATCTTTGTATGCGGGTATTTGCTTTGGCATCTTTTGGCTTCCGGCAACCTCACATATCCTAGTTTGTTCGTGTTAAAAGGGTGATTTGACCGCTGCGTAAATTGTAGGTCATGTACGGTTATAGGGACTTTCCATCATCTATTAGTATTTTGCATATTCTGTTCCACTATGTTAGATATTTATATTTTTATTAAGAAAGTCTATAAGTGGTTACTAGTACCACCTCCCACTACATAAGAAAGTCTATAAGTGGTTACTAGTACCACCTCCCACTACATAAGAATGTATATAAGTGGTTACTAGTACCACCTCCCACTACATAAGAAAGTCTATAAGTGGTTACTAGTACCACCTCCCACTACATAAGAAAGTCTATATAGTTTTATGTGTAATGTTTTGTTGGTTGTTTTTGCCGTTTTGTCCTTTTTCATTTTACCATTGTGTTATCTGTCCTTCTTCATTTTACGCTTTCTGATTGCCCCTTTGTTATCTTAAGAATGTTCTCTGTTACATTGTGTTCATTAAATCCTGTAAAAGGGGCCATATTTTTTTCATTATATGGAATGCCACACACCTCTTAATTGTAAACTAAATATTCATCCATTGGTCCATTCCAGTGTCACCATTTTACCAACACAATTCATTGTATGTGAACTTTTATCTTTATCCCGACTCAACCAGACTTTGCTGTCAAGTATTAAAATACAAATTTAACAATCTGAGGTTTGATACGAATGAAGGCTAAAACCCACGATCTACCGCTCTCAAGGCGACCATCATACATGCAGTCTAAACACCATCGAGACAATTCACAAATAATGGGAGACATTATAGATGGTATATTCACATAATTAACAAAAAATGTGTTGACAATTGACAAAGAGAAGTTATTGTGGGACTTATTAACGTATCTGTTTTCTGTAATATAAAAGACAGTAGCTACAAGAAACTATGATTTGTATCCAGGAAAATTAAATAACAGTCATTGTGATGTTCTAGTGACAATTACGCCGCAAAACCAAATAGCTTACAGTGTTACATAATCATATGTCATTACGTCTTCATACACAATAATAAAATTATTTACGTTTATGGAAGAATTTCCTCAGAAAAAGATTGTTCATTTATCTATGCACTTTGTAATATTCAATTTTCTAATACATTGAATGGCAAGATGACTTTTTCTAGACTTTTCAATTGAATTATTATTTTCCCATATATTTTGATTGTTTTCTGCAGGCAACAAAACATGCTTTACTTAAACGTTTTGATGCGAAAGATCATTCGAATGGTAGTTGTGTTGTCAGTTAAGCTTTCACTGAGCACACAGGCAATAATTAATGTAATTTTTGAAGCATTTTGCGGGGTGCGTGTTGATCATCATTTTAGTTTTCTGTATTGTGTAATTTGTTTTGTTTGTCTTCGTTATGTGCGTTATGCTCTATGCTTCCTGTGTCCATTCATGATTGTTCCTTCAGGTAACTATTATTTATTGTTATATCGCATCAAGATAGGTGGACTGGAAATATTGATAATTGTGATAATGTTACCAATTGTATACCAGACCACAAAAAAAAATTGGTAGAACTAGACCACATAAGCAACAATATCAAATTTGAACAGGTTGAATACTAGATAAATCGTTTTATTAGTTGAATATTAGACCAACACACTTAATTATATTTTGCTACTTCAGCAACGGTAACAAGTTGGTCGAGTAAGTGCTTGTATACTAGACCAAAAGCACACTTGTATTTTGATTGTGACATGTCAATTAAAAAGTATCACAGTAAAAATATAGCTTCACTAGGAGAATACACAACCAATTCTCTAATGGTAGATGTTCATGTGTAGTAAGTGGATGTCAGATAATTCCACAATACAAGATGAATTTACTTGCTACAGTTTGCTTTACTTTAGAACATAGTATGTCCGTCTGAACATTCTATACGATTAACTCATTGTCTATAAATGTAACAATGATTCAGGGGATGATTTGTTTTATTATAAGAGAAAATTATTTGCACAGTAAAATATTAAGAGATTATTACATGACATTTCCCATTTCGGCCCTGGTATCAAACACCAATATCAAGCCCGACAACGAAGCTGGAGTGCTGATATGGGTCGAGGGCTGATACCAGGGACGATATGGACAATTTCATATTATATTCTATTTATCACATATTTTACATTGACTTTTTTCAAGCATTTACTTTCATATTGCAGAAAAGATCTTTGAACTGACAAATTGCGAAAATAAATCCTTAAGATATTTGCCTTTGTTCAACTTGCAAATATGTTTGTTTCTAGTCTGGTTTCAAACAGATATCAAACAATGTCGATCTGTACAATGACGTCAGAAAATGTTTGTAAAATCTATCCAAGACGTTGACATTTGAATGGAAATTCCTATTCAACACGACGTATACATTTGAGCTAATTATTCCGTTTCAAGTTACTAGTATTTAAACTTAATTCCAATATTTTGAAATGTGTTAATTTGATTGAAATATAATTCTATGCATCTTTATGCACAATCTTTACTTGTACTTTGACATATAGGTATAATGATATTTCAAACCACTGTGCAGTTACAGGAAGTTGAATTCGGGGGCAAATATCCGTATTTGCCCTGAGGGCAAATAACCAACACTGACTTTTGGCTATTGTTGGACACGCAAAAACGAGCATATTGCAACAAAATATGTGATAAAGACTTATATAATATATGTTTATCATTTTTTCATTATTATTTCTTATATAGGTCATGACCGAATTTTTCCAAACATTACGTTAAACAACCAATGATATTTTCTCACAATAGAAACAAACATTTTCTAAGAAAAAATAAAACTCGGTACGAGGAATGATAAGTCAAATTTCTATTCCAGGAATTGCCGTGGGGACTCGACACGTAATCCATCACTAGTTTATCACACACTATCGATTTGCTATATATTGTATATGTCATTTAGGCATCATAAGAAACCATCAGTTTCTGCTATGAGATCACTGTAATTCTCTCAAGCCATGGCCAAGGATGGCTGTCACGATATTTTCTTTGTTTTGAAGGCTTAGGTTTATCTTGGGAATGGCTCGTGTTGTGGTAGTTTGGTTATAATGTCAACCATGACATTTCATCGTCTAGCTTTCAGTAAGCCAAACAAAAACAAAAACAAAAAAACCTCATTCCAAGATTTAACTTGCATAAATATATTTATTATGTTTTAAAGATCCGTATCGTTTTAGCTGATGGAAACTTGTATAGACATATTTTATTCATAAATGTAAGTTTACAGGAGCATCATGCAAACTATCTCTATATAGAACAAGTATGAAAGTCACTCATAAAACCATGTTTCCTTGTTATTTGTTTTTTTTTAGAGAGTTATTGTTTTATTTATTCAACGTCTACTGGTGTTCATGTCCAACGTATACTGGTGTTCATGTCCATGTGTATAGTGACTATATTAGATATTATTTTTGTTATTTTAATGTTTTCTTAGCTTTTGTGTTGTAGTAACATGTGTTGGCGTGATGATATTACATACAATAGAGATCACTGACAAACATCGATTAAATGATGATTATGTCTATTACATACAATAGAGATCACTGACAACATCGATTAAATGATCATTATGTCTATTACATACAATAGAGATCACTGACAACATCGATTAAATGATGATTATGTCTATTACATACAATAGAGATCACTGACAA
>MJUT01014559.1:211970-223526 GCA_002080005.1 Gigantidas platifrons | reverse complement strand
AAAAAAGAAGTGAAGTGCCACCTGATACATACCAGTGAAGAACGGGAAAGACGTGTCATATCATAATAATGACAATTATATATACATATATATATTTTCATAGATAATGTACTTATTTTAAAATTAAGTAATCCCTCTACCCGCTCATGTTGATCTTTTAATGTCCACTTGAACTTTAAGCTGATACTTATAAAGGACCCCATTGGAAATAAGCTGAATGGCTTTCACGGGCTATCCTTGGTGAGAAAGTTCTCAGCAGCTACAATTGGTGGATTGAAGTTTCAGTTAAAGATGGCAGTTTTATGTTTTATTTTTAACTTAACGAGAAATGTTTAAACACTTGTGTATGAAATGTTGAAATTTTTAAACCTAAATATATTTTACCTTTACCTTTTACCTTTTACCTATATAATTTGCCTGTCAGCACTAGAACTGTGATTACAATGTCAACCAGTGGTGGAGTGTTCAATAAACTTAAGTTTCAGTGATTTACGACAGGTAGGTGGGTTTTGTCGGGTATCACTGCGTCCCAATTAAGACAATTATCAACACATTGTTGAATGCATACGTAAAACACCAATAAATCTGGCGCATGCCATCTGTCGGCATTGGAGGTCTTGTCGAGATATACAAGCTTTCGAACTGCGAATTAAACGGTCTTTAAATTGTGTCTAAGTCTCATATTCACTTACTTTCTTACTTATATGACCATTAAATTCACCTAGTGTATTATCAAATAGAGTGGACGAAAAATTACCTTAAATTTTATCTAGAATAAGTGATTAACGATGTTTTTTTTAAAACGAGAGGACTTTTCTCAGTCATCTCTCATCGAAGGGCGAAGCCCTGAGATGAGAGATGACTGAGAAACGTCCTCGAGTTTTAAAAAACATCTTTAATAATTTTATCGCTATTTTGTATTCATAATTAAATAATTTTTGTTGAGATACTGATATTTTTTTAAACACAATTACTATTTTATATCGTTAATCACTGATTATCAAGGATTTGATAATGTGACGTCAGTAAGTTATAACGTCATATTTAAGTATTAGAAAACAGCGATAATACTACGTGCGTCCTTGACAACGCTTAGTTACTGGCGATAATTTCCCATCTCACTCTACTAGCGTGAGATGGGAAATTCTCAGATAGCAAGATCAAAGGAAAATACAGCAAAATAGCGATAATAGAACATACTAAATAAGTGTACTGGGTACTTGTGGCACACTCTACACAGATGTTCGGAACGCCCTCGGGTGGTAGATAGGAGATGCCCTCTCGATCGAGAGCTGTCAAAGATTTGATATAAGAATAGGCTCATTGTAGCATTGTAACCGGTATACAATACTATTGTTTCATTGTCCCTACTCAGCCCCTGTGCTTTTCAAACATAAGTCAAAGGTCATTGACTCGCTTGTTGCAATTCTCGCCCGGAATATGCATGGAATATTTGCCACTTGACGTTAAAGCAAGTAACCAGCAATCAATATATGAGTGTTAATACTTTGTTGAATGGTGTATCTCAATTTTAAAGAAAACGTTATTATACCTTTTATTGGAATATTTCTTAAAACGTCAACAGGAAAAAATCTTCTTAATTGACAATTTACTGAACATAGAAATGGAACCAATTACTTTAAAACGCCGCTTAAAATAGGCTTTCTATAATGTACGGAAATAAATCGTTGAAAGAATATTAAAAGGGAGTTTTAAGACTTCATTACAAGAAAGGTCAATTTCATCAAAATCTAAATTGAAGAAAGTTTGAATTGGTTTTGTTAGATTTCAGCTTTTATTGTATGTATTTTTTTTCTCTCTCTCAATCTTAGATATAATTAGAGACGCATAACATTATACAACATCAGAATATCTTTAGAGCATTTACATAATGTCTATTGAATATATGGTGTAATATTACTGTTTCTTATAACAAATTAGACAAGGTTCAGTTAAAGTGCATTAACAGTGTGAACTGACAATATTGTTAAATATAAACGCTAGAGAAAATCGAACGACCAATCAAGAATGGACAATCCAGAGACAAAGGCCAACTTTGTTTGAGTAGCTTTTTTGTCAGAACGAATGTCAAATAAAGTAAAATAAACTTCTAAAACGCATTATTTATTGGTCAATATATCACATGCAATAAACAGTAGTTTTAAACATGTAACAAACCAATTTGACATTAGCTGAGTGTGGTAAGGGTGGTCACAAATGACGATGTATTAGTTAAAATTCCACAATCAGGTAAGCATGTCATACATCGTGGTATTTTTGATTTTATATTCATTGAGTGGAGATTGCTCGTTTTGTTGATATCTGTGGATTGTTGTCCGTCACTGTTTAAACTTTCTGTTCATATTGTATTCATGTATAAAAAAAACTAGAGGCTCAGGTGAGCCTGTATCGCTCACCTGATATAAATAAGTCCTCTTAAGAATGTCTGCATGCCGAATACATCTAAGTTACTATTCAAATCCCATAGGGTTCTATGTTAAAATTATGTCTGCTCATGGCAGCCATTTTGGATGAAGGTTGTGGTCACCGGACACAATTTTGAAAGTATATACTACCCAAGGAACATCCATGCCATGTTTGCTTTAAATTGGCTGACTGGTTTCAGTGGAGAAGACTTTTAAACAATTTTCCCATTGGGTCCTATGTTAAAACTATGGCCGCTGACGGCGGCCATTTTGGACCGAGATTGGGGTCACTGAACACAATTTTGGAAGTTGACCACCGAAGGACCATCGATGACATGTTTGCTATATTGGTTTACTGGTTTGAGAGGAGAAGATTTTAAAACATTTTTTCCCATAGGGTCCTATGTTAAAACTATGTCCGCTGATGGCGGCCATCTTGGATGGAGGTCTGGGTCACTGGATATAATTTTGAAAGTTGACCATTTAAGGACCATTCATGCCATGTTTGCTTTAAATTGGCTTACTGGTTTCAGAGGGAACAAAATTTAAACATTTTTCCCATAGGGTCCTATGTTAAAACTATGTTCACTGACGGCGGCCATATTGGATGGAGATCGGGGTCACATGACATTATTTTGAAAGTTGACCACCTAAGGACCATTCATGCCATGTTTGCTTTAAACTGACTTACTGGTTTCAGAGGGAACAAAATTTAAACATTTTTCCCATAGGGTCCTATGTTAAAACTATGTTCACTGATGGCGGCCATCTTGGATGGAGGTCGGGGTCACATGACATTATTTTGAAAGTTGACCACCTAAGGACCATTCATGCCATGTTTGCTTTAAACTGATTTACTGGTTTCAGAGGAAAAACTTTTCAAACATTTTTCCCATAGGGTCCTATGTTAAAACTAAGTCGAGTCATGGCGGCCATCTTGGATATGCGATCGGCACAAAAATAACAAATTTAGTAGAGGACCATCCAGTCACTATTTCTATAATGCTACAATTCCATCGGCTGAGTAGTTTCTGACAAGAAGATTTTCAAAGTTTCAACCAATCAGAACACATTATTGGCCCTGGCGGCCATGTTGGTTTTCCGATCTAAACAAAATTTGGTAGAGGACCTCCCAATGAACATTTCTGTCAAGTTTGGTCCAAATCTGTTCAGTGGTTTCAAATAAGAAGATGAAAGTATGAAAAGTTTACAGACGCGGACGATGACG
The DNA here is from genome assembly GCA_002080005.1 of Gigantidas platifrons. Lineage (NCBI taxonomy): Eukaryota > Metazoa > Mollusca > Bivalvia > Mytilida > Modiolidae > Gigantidas > Gigantidas platifrons. Next base: position 219,872 of record MJUT01014559.1, on the reverse strand, counting down.
ATGACGACGCCGACGACGACGACGGACGCAAGGTGATGACAAAAGCTCACATGACCCTTTGGGTCAGGTGAGCTAAAAAACTACTCCCCCCTTCCCGTGGTGAGCAAGGGAAACAGGTTTAATGTCTGGCCAACTGAAGAGTCACAGCTATGGTGTCTTGTGGATAACTTGGGAAAGTGAAAGACTAAGGGAGACAAGCCTGAAAGAAAATCCAAGTAGATGAAACTTGTGAGCAGGGTGAATGCAATCATCTATGGGAAGGACAACCCAGAAAGAAAACCAGATACAACAGTGTGTAGATTTGGCGTAGGGCTAACGATCCCACCCTGTAAAAAACATAAAGTTACTGAAACGTCAACAATTAAAAATAGTATTAACTATGTTATTGATCAACAAGATGACTCCAGCCAAAACAATGGCAGAATAAGGGTAACAACAAACTTACCGAACTCCGAACAATCTTCCAAAGGGACAGTCAAAACTCATAAGTATATAAACAGACAAAATCAGTCAACAACCGGAAAACTGTGAAAACCGTAATGACCCTGACTTGGTACAGGCATTTCCAAAGAAATGGTGGGTTGAATCAGATGTTAAGGCGCCAAACCTCCCGCGTTCAATATGGTTCAAAGGTTCCGTCTGTCACTATAACAGTATTTATAACAATACTGGAACAAAATAGGTAAAATAGTAGTCAACGCAGTACTAAATTCAATGAGGACGGTGGAACATCTATCGTGAACCATCACCATCAACAATCACGAAGTATTTGAATTACGAAAGTAAATGTCAAGAATACATTTACGTCACACATTGACAAAAATATTTTTGACATTTTTGTTGACTTCCTTATCTTCATATATTTTCACTATATGAAAATCCATCGTTCGCAATCGTCTCTGCAGAGACAAAATATATTTCGACAAGATTTTGGTGTCGGAATATAAACTTTTTAAGAGATCGAATAAGGCGAATCTTTTTATAGCCCTGGTCCAGTAGCTTCTTTCTCAGATAAAGATGACGTTTCAGGAAATCAGAATAATTGCTACTGGACCTAGCATAACGAATCAATTGCGAGATGTAAACACCATATGCAGGAGAAGCTGGTATATTGCTGCACATATTTGGAAAAGTTATGATTTTGAAATTGAAGTCGTCCCGTTTATCATATTTTAGTACTGAGTTGACCACTGTCGTCCAATTCGAGGTATAAGTCCAAAAATGATGCGGACGAAGCTGTATATGTGGTCTCTTTAAATTCCCGCTGTGGGGGATATATCAATGGAAGAAATTCTGCAAATCTAGAATTATTGATAAATAAAACGTCATCAATATACCTGCATGTGAAATTAAAGGCTCTAGCTTCATGAATCTTCTTATCTTTTACAAGCTTTTAAAGAAACTCCGACTCATATGAGTATAAAAATAAATCGGCTAGAAGAGGGGCACAATTCGTACCCGTTGACATCATGTAGTGAAATCCCTGATAAGGAAGCTAGGGGAATGAAGGAAAGTTTTTTGGGACCAAAGGATAAACTTTGTGTCAGAGCTTGGAATGTTCGCACAATGTATGAAACATCAAAAACGGCACAAGTCACCAATGAAATGTAGAACTACAACCTTGATATTCTTATAATAAGTGAGTGCCGTTGGCTAGGATCTGGAAACCATCCTGTACTGAGGTCACACAGACAAACATCAAAGCGGAGTTGCCATTATTATAAGTAGAGAAAAGATAAAAAAAACAAACATTAAGTTAATGGGATCCTATAAGTTACCGACTTATAAGAGCATGCTTCAACTCCGAAAACTGTAATGGGTGATACGAATGTCAAATTAGGTGATGACAACACGGGATGTGAAAGAGTGATAGGTAAACATGGCTGTGGAACCAGAAATGACAACTGAGAACGATTAGTAGGCTTCTGATTAAAGAACAACTTCACAATTGGTGGTACCATCTTCCCACACAAGAACATCCATAAGTTTACTTGGAAATGACCAGACAGAAGAACTACAAACTAAATAGATCACGGCATTGCTAAAGAGCATACAAGGGAGCAGATGTCAACAGTGACCATTATCTGTTGAAAGCAACCATCAGACTAAAGTTTCAAAAAACACCATCTCAAAACAAGTGTAAAAGTAGGCTTGACATTTAAAAGATAAAAATACCAGATGTGGAAAAAGCTTTTAAATTGGAGTTGAGAAACAGATTCAGTGCATTAGACAACACTGACACTGCAGATCACGATAACATCCAGGAAAAATGGAACACTATCATGAAAGCATATGCTAAGGCAGTTGTTAATACTGTTCGCTACAGAACCAAAGAGAACAAAGACTGGCTTACATCTGAAACATGGAAACATATAGAAGAAATAAAAAAACATAAAGCTAAGAATGATAAACAGCAAATCAATAAGGCTGGAAGAACAACTGAAGTCAGCATATACAACAAAGGACAAAGAAATAAAACGAAGTGCAAGAAGAGACAGGAGAACATTTGTAGATAACCTTGCACTTGAGGTAGAACAGGCAGCTTCACATGGTGAAATGAGCACTGTCTACAAAATAGCAAAGCAGCTATGCGTAACACGACACCTAAACCAGCTCGTATAAAGGACACAAATGGTACCCCATTATCAACAGAACATGAACAAGCTAAGCGATGGGTTCAATTCTTCCAGGATGTCGTCAACTGTCCTGAACCAGGTGAACCACCTAGCCCTGATAAATAAGCAATAAAGGCCTTATAAAAGGGCAAATCACCAGGAATAGACTCTATCCATGATGAAATGTTAAAGGCATATATAGCAACATCTTCTATAATTCTGCAGCAACTCTTCAGTAATATCTGGAACAATGAAATCATGCCACACGATTGGACCAAAGGTCTCATTGTTAAACTGCCAAAAAAGGGAGATCTACAAATATGTGACAACTGGAGACGAATAACATTGCTATCTGTTCCGAGCAATTCCGAGCAAAGTAGTTACCAAAATACCGTTCAAAAGAATAGATGAAAAGCTGAGAGAAGAACAAGCAGGTTTCAGGAAAGGAAGGGGATGCATAGACCAAAATTTAGCCATCATTGGACAATGTATAGAATAGAAAACACCACTATTCATAAACTACATAGATTTCAAAAAGGCATTTGACAGTGTACATAGGGAAACGTTGTGGAACATTCTTGGATCCTATGGAATTCTACTGAAGATATGTACCCTTTCTACGACAACTTTGAATGTAGTGTCAACCAAGGAAATTCCATCTCAGAACCCTTCATCGTCAAATCTGGAGTAAGACAAGGTTGCATTATGTCACATATCATCTTTTAGTAGTAATTGATTGGATACAAAAACAAGTAATATCTGATAAAAGATGTGGCATACAATGGACAATGTTCAGTCACTTAGAAGATCTTGACTTTGCAGACGATCTTGCAGAAATATCAGGCAATAACACCCACATGCAAGAGAAGACCGACAAGCTGAATAAGTATGCAAGGCAGACAGGGCTTAACATCAATACAATAAGATCAAGATGATGACCATCAATGCAACACCTGAACCTATTACTATAAATAACGATCAACTTGAAGAAGTCGAAGATTTTACCTACCTCTGAAGTGCCCTAAGTAAAGACAATGGAACAGGCAAAGACAAGCCTTTCAAAAGCACGTGCAGCATTCAGCATTCAACTTGTATAGAAGTAGTCGAGTAAATACATTCTGAGAGCTAAGATACACCTCTACAACAGCAATGTGAAATCAGTTCTCCTGTATGTGTCTGGGTGCTGTCGTATAATTGAAAGCGACATAAAGAAAGCTGAAGTCTACCACAATAGTTGCTAGTCAAGAACAACATGGAGGACAATTACATCACAGCTGGAGGAAATGTATTTTTCTATGGGCCAGGCTCAGTACGTTACAAAGGACAGAGGGAGATGGCGACGAATTATTGATGCTTCATGTCCCATCGGGGATAAAAAGGATAAGTAAGTAAGTATAAAAACGTTAGAGAATACCGAAGGGGCACTCCAAAATGGACAATTCAGAGAAACCTGCAGCATAGGGCACAGAAAAGACAAACAAACCAAAACACAACACAATATATATTAGACACCACTATACGTAAACAAATACAAATAACGTAAATAATTACGTTCATACAAACAACTGGAGATAACGACAAACCGAACATCGCTTCCATGCGGAAATAGTAATACGTATATAAAGACCAAATATTACCTATCTAAAATATTCTTTAAATTATACTATCGTTGAATTGTTCTTCGAGAAGTGCATTTCTCAGTGGATGAGAAGTGCATATCTCAGAACATGTGAAGTCCATTTCGAGTAAATGATAGATCGATTAGGGCTTCTGGTTCTTGAAACTTTTATTTCTGTGTAGTATATTGTAGATGGATTATTTCCCTTTGTTCGTTTACTTTTTGCCATTGCTTTGTCTGTTCTTGATCGATTACGGCTTCATGTTACTTCCTTCTTGTAACAAAACAACGGCATGTACTTTTAGTATTAACAGTACATCTATTAATGAGTATGTATTTAGATTGTCATGCTTGAATGTAAAATAACCTATCAAAGAAATCGTACCGAGTCCTCGATCTGTTACAAGAGACATATTTAAAGTACAAATGGTAATTCAAAACTAATAAAAGCACAGTATAATATGTTGATGTGACCAAAAGAAACAACGATCGTAAACACCAGTTTTAATGTAACCGGAAATCGCCCAGGGTCAATATTGCTGTTATCAACCAGTAATTATCTACTGATTGAGGGAATCACTTTCGCTTTATCCGTTATATTTATGATTTTACTTCCTATTTCAAACTGATACTGATTCAAATTACTAATATGCACCGCGCTATACTGTGCTTAACAATGCAAAAATAACATTAAGTGGCTAATTTAAAAGCTGATATCATCTAACAAGATAAAAGGTAAATAGCATTATGACATGATCTATTTCAATTGGATGGCTGTTTTTTTTTATTTTGGTATATATTATAGCTTATTAATGTCATCAATTTAGACAGTTATGTGGTTGTAGTTTCTAAATCGATGAGATTTACCTTGTCAATTTCCACGTGGTACATATTTGAGTCTATTTTTCGATATTTTGTTTCATATCTTCGTTTACTATAAATTTGTGTAATGTTCAGTTGTGTGTTGTGTTATATATGTAATGGAAGAAGACTATATAAGTTGTATCTTTTTAAACAATACAATATGGTTTAAGTAGCTAGTTTCTTCGCTCAGAGGTAACATCTCCACACAAGGAATACACGCTGATTGTTTGCGATGTCTCCAATAGGCATGACCTCATGAATACGGTAGGGAAATGAGCGAATCGCATTTGGAGAATACCTCCTGCCTTCCATATAACAGAAATTAACAATTTGTAAGGAATAGTTATTGGTGACCCATACAAGTACTACTATTTTAGTATTTATCACCATGGAATTTTTTTTTTCAACAACTTTTTTTTCTTTGATTATACAATTAAGGACTGATCGCAATTTGTGTTCGGTTCATGACGAAATAACCCCAATCAGGTGGTCCACACCGTGTAACCCGCATAGTGGGTTACGCAAGGATGTGTACAACCTGATTGAGGTTATTTCGAATGAACCAAACAAATAATTTCGATCAATCCTTATAAATTAATTCAATTTTTTTTTAGCTATGATATTGAAAAATATATTTTTTTTTCAAAATAAGGCAAATAATCGGAAATAAATTTAAATAATCCGAAAGGTGCCTCATTTAAAGAAAATCACCTGATGACAACGGAAAGCGACGCCTTGAGAACGACGTCTATTTTTAGATTCCGTTCATTGACAAATAACCTCAACTTTTTAAGCCAATCAAAACAGGTATAAAATGACATGTGACTCTAAAATTAATTTATTTCTCTTTACATAATATACCACAAACATATTGTATTGGTCTTGTAATTGGAGAGATATAAGGGATCAAATTGAAGCAGAAAATCAACATTTTATATCTTTTAATATGATTTTACGGAATCTTTTTCTTTATAATTTACGTAATGCTCTGTATCCTTTTGTCAAACAGAATTGACAAATAAAATCAAGATGTGTAAATGTGTTTTATCTCCAGTTTCAATACAATCTCACAGCTTCAATACAATCTCATAATTCCAATTTCAATCTGCAGTTCATGAATGTCAAACGTAGTAGGACGTTTCTTACCAATAACAAGCAATTGCATGAACCACTGTTTTCCAATGCTCTGTTTTCAAATGATTGTCTCATTCAGTTGTTTATATTATATATTGTCTATTTCAGTGAAATAAAAAAAATATTTACAAAAGACAAACAATAATAACATGATTTATTCTCACACGATAGTATTCAATTTGTTATAACAGGTTAGTTGTCCTTGTTTTTATAGAATTATAAAAATATTTGATTTTGAAAAGTTGATATGATCTTGCTTGCTAATATATATTATTATTCGCAGTATATCTTCGACCGATATAATTTGCAGCACATATGCTACGAGATTGCAGCACGTTCTAGTTTATGTTTGCAAGAGGCATATTTATCAATAAGAATAATAAAAACAAGATTATTTAGATTATAAATAGCTGTGTGCTCATCATTTGTTTCACAAACCTTTCCATGTTCATCACAAATAAACCATTCAAACTAAGCCAAAAGAAGTGACATGTCAGGTATCACACAACACAACCACTAGTATTGAAGTGACAGATCATGTATCACATATCATAACCACTAGTAATGAAGTGACATGTCAGGTATCACAACACAACCACTAGTAATGAAATGACATGTCAGGTATCACAACACAGCCACTAGTATTGAAGTGACAGGCCAGGTATCACATATCATAACCACTAGTAATGAAGTGACATGTCAGGTATCACACATCACAACCACTAGTATTGAAATGACATATCAGGTATCACACAACACAACCACTAGTATTGAAGTGACATGTCAGGTATCACAACGCAACCACTAGTATTGCAATGACATGTCAGGTATCACACAACACAACCACTAGTATTGAGGTGACAGGTCAGGTATCACATATCATAACCACTAGTATTGAAGTGCCATGTCAGGTATCACAACACAACTAATAGTATTGAAGTGACATGTCAGGTATCACACAACACAACCACTAGTATTGAAGTGACATGTCAGGTATCACACATCACAACCACTAGTATTGAAGTGACATATCAGGTATCACACAACACAACCACTAGTATTGAAGTGCCATGTCAGGTATCACAACGCAACCACTAGTATTGCAATGACATGTCAAGTATCACACAACACAACCACTAGTATTGAAGTGACATGTCAGGTATCACAACACAACCACTAGTATTGAAGTGACATGTCAGGTATCACACAACACAACCACTAGTATTGAAATGACATGTCAGGTATCACAACGCAACCACTAGTATTGCAATGACATGTCAGGTATCACACAACACAACCACTAGTATTGAAGTGACAGGTCAGGCATCACACAACACAACCACTAGTATTGAAGTGACATGTCAGGTATCACAACACAGCCACTAGTAATGAAGTGACATGTCGGGTATCACAACACAACCACTACTATTGAAGTGACATGTAAGGTATCACACAACACAACCACTAGTATTGAAGTGACATGTCAGGTATCACACAACACAACCACTAGTATTGAAGTGACATGTCAGGTATCACAACACAACCACTAGTATTGAAGTGACATTTCAGGTATCCCACAACACAACCACTAGTATTGAAGTGACATGTCAGGTATCACAATACAACCATTAGTATTGCAGTGACATGTAAGGTATCACACAACACAACCAC
>MJUT01014559.1:191228-202397 GCA_002080005.1 Gigantidas platifrons | reverse complement strand
TTAGATATACGGATTCTGATTACCCCTTTGATATCTTAGATATACGGATTCTGATTACCCCTTTGATATCTTAGATATACGGATTCTGACTACCTCTTTGATATCTTAGATATACGGATTCTGACTACCCCTTTGATATCTTCAAACTCTTCTAACACACATCTAATAATAATTAGAATGCTTAAATTTGAGAATATGTATTGCAAAATGTCGAGTAAGGCAACACAGGCTTACACATAAAAGTTATGACCAAACATATGAAAAAATATAATTATCAAGTTATATATAAATGACTGATGTTCTATGTACCCCAAGTTAAAAAAACACTCCTTAACATAACAATGTTAAAGAAAAAATAAGTGAATTCTATGAAAATGACCACCGAATGACATCAAACTATAGCATTCAGTAAATTAACCAGAATTTGAGAAATGATACAATATTAGTAATAGAGTAGTAAATGCCAAAGTCTCCAATTTAAGTAGGCTTTTAGTGAACAAATTGTCAATAAAAACACCAATTACCTGCTATACATATTGTAAATAAGATACTTTTAGCTATAAACACATAATATTATGTACATTTAATGTAATAACCAAATATCAGACATTTTCATTACAGTTGGTACAATGAAGATACTGTTTGCATCTACGACAGTTTAAAATACAAATATCCGTCTTTGCCTCCAGTTGACTGTCAGATGGCTCGTGTCTTATTTATTTGTGTTTGTTTGCGTATAGTGGTGTCTAACACATATTGTGTTGTGCTGTATGTTTCGTTTGTCCTGGTCTTGTGTTTTGTGTACCCACTGCTGCCAGTTTTTTCTAGATTGTCCATTCATGACTGCAAGTTAGAATTTCTTCACCGTTTATTTGTTAAATTACTGCGGATGGCGTTTACTACGTAATGCATACAATATGTGTTTTGCTGCACAACATAACAAAACATATTTACCAGGTAAATTGGTGACATGGTTTCTGATATTTTATGGACTTTGCCTCAAATACGCGACCAAATCTTAGATTCAAAAATAGGTATTTACTTTGACCATTTTCCAGACAAAAATATATGTATCCGTCTTTAAAAGTTGATTATTCGAGTAAAGACTTGTGTAGCTCATTAACTAAAATCAGCTACATCATAATCACCTAAGTAAACTAGAACTCAAATAATCCCCATGTACCTATAAAACATTAGTTTACATGACCAGCGTGCACTTATACACTCTAATTTGAGATATATATATCAATATTAATTAAAATTCTATGTCATCTATAAATACATATTTATTACTGGTTAGGGTTATTTTTAACACGGAATTGTTACAGTAATTCTACATACAATCCAATTAATTTCCTGGATATCATTTCAAATTTAACAGCATAATTCCTACTCTTATGTAATACGTTTTTCTGCAAATAGCTGTATTAGAATTTGTAGTCATTCTGTCAAATATCGTGTGTTTATCGCCGTGCGTCACTTAAGAACTGCTTCCTTATATAGAAATTTGAAAATAAAAAGACTATTGGCACTCTAATGTTAATAGCCATGGATGTTTGTATGTTAAAAACAACATAATCCTCTTAAGTGAAAACACTTTTTGTCACTTATCTGTCAATCAGTAAGTATTTCTGATATCGTTATTGACCATGTATCCCATTAAAAGGAAATAAATGCAAGCTGTCACAAAGCCATTCAAAAATGGAATAATAACAAACATTTGATCCTAAAATTGGTTGTAGATAACGATATAGTGTGAAAACAAATTATTGTTTCCAGGAAACAAATATAATTGAAGAACGTATTCATGAAATTGTCATCTTCGATCATTTCCTAAATCAAAAAAAATTACCTAATTATCTGACGAGGGATAGCACATATAAACTCATAGAATTCAAAAACTACTCTTCCATCCCTAAAATGAATGTTAGTTAGTTCTTTTATAGTGGTAGTGTTGAAGTAGAGGGGATCGGTGTACTTTTATATATAATTGAACTGTTAATGTTAGTTAGTTCTTTTATAGTGGTAGTGTTGAAGTAGAGGGGATCGGTGTACTTTTATATATAATTGAACTGTTCCCGTTCTAGATATACATACACTATTCGTCACTGATCTTTAAACAATCAACATTCCATCACGTTCCTCACCACCTCAACATTAAACGTGTAGCATATTTACTCCTGGGTCAATATTATATGGGAGTTATGGTGTTTAACGCCACTTTCAACAATATTTTCGTAATATCCTGGTGGTTAGTTTGGTAGAGGAAACCGAAGAAAACCACCGACCTGCCGTAAGTCACTGACAAACTTTATTACATAATGTTGTATCGAGTACACCTCGCCATGAGCGGGATTCGAACTTACAACTTTAGTGGTGATATACACCGACTAGATAGGTAGTTGTACAATACGATCACGACGGCCTCCATTAAATAATAATGAACTGTATCCGGATATGTTAAATCAACAGTGACCGATATAAGCAATGCCATATATTAAGCTCCTAATTTGTATGTAAACAATATTGTTGTAGCTAGAGTATCATTTCACCCTAAACCAGTATGAGTTTGGGGTACAGTTCAAAAATGTAAGACATGCACTAGTGGATGTGAAAATAGTACACAAATTATCACATAGTAATACTCTCAGTGTTCAACATTAAATAAACATTATTCTTGTAGAAATTCAACTGATATTGCACATACAAAAGAGCAAAGAAGCAAAATATATCGAGAGACTAATTATGCATTTTAATTTCATTAAGTTTGAACATACCAAAGGGGTTATCGAAAGTCGTAATTCTGAGAATAGACAATACCATGGCAAAACAAAACAGGTCAAAATGGCAAACAATGGTCTGCTAAACTCTACACAGAAAACTAACAATCGGACAACAAAACCCTCTAGAAACCGGGGATGAACACAGGTGTTCCGGAAGGGTTGGTAGTTCCTGTTATCGGCGATCAAATAAAGCATATGACCTAATTGCACTGACTATAATTATATAATTATCCAAAATAAAAGTTGACCACACATTCAATAATGTCGTGTTATCGATTTGAACGATATTCACGTTTTTATCAAAAACAAATTACTATCCATTAATGGTCATTAAAGATTCGTTTGTAATAAAACCATACTTTTGACATATTCGTTGTATCTACTTCCGATAGTTGCGCTTAATACCAACAACGACATATACATAGTAATATGACACAGGTATGTGGTATGTTAACGGCAAATAGTATCATGTATTTTGCTATCATCCGATATTATCATTAGCCCTAATATTACAGACTAACATAGAAGTTCTATAAAAGGAACTAATAAAAGATTTAATGGGATCTATTAGATAGGTTTATTTAAAGTATCGCATACACCCACAATGTAAGACGACTCATATATATTTAAATAAATTGGTTATTTTGTTCATAGAACTATAAACACTTAATCTATCTATGTTTTCTATTAGTCATAAACAACGATTTTAACTTTAAGTTTCAGTTGCTCATTACAAATATGACATTCAAGAAAGTGTAGAGGTATGGCGGCCCACTATGAAAAAAAAAAACACTAAATTTCTCGCCCCTACCCAACTCGCCATACTTTTTTAATTGCTCTTAAAAGTAGTTGATCCGGTTCACCCACCCTTTCCTTCATTTCGAAGGTTTTTTTTTAGCATATATTAATCAATTTGTTCTCATCTTGAATATAGCTCAAATACTACTCGCTGGACGTTAACCCGGGACCGTGGGTATAAATAGCTGTGGGCGGAGTAAACAATATCTAGACATGACATTACATTTGCTAATTTTCATATCTAAGATGGCGGCAACTCAATTGTCTGCATTTTTATATGATATATATAGAAGATATTTTTTATAACTGCATGGATGTTAATTGCCGGAATTGAAATTGGGACTTTGAATTAAGTCAAATTAATTGAAATAAAAATGCATCACAACCGTGAAATATTCGAGGTTCCTGGAGTGTATGCAAATCCGAGGCGGAAAACCCTTACACTGGCCTTAACAGTAGAAATGTCTTAAATACATGAAATTGGTGGAGTTCGACACCAAATTTACCAACGAATAATATTTTGTGGTTAACTTACCGGCATTAATTTTGATTCCTGAACTCTGGATAAATTACTATTCACAAACCTTATATTTCTAGCTTCTAAACTCGAGGTTCCCATGATGAATACAAACTTATCATTTTTGCAACCACGCAAGTTCAAAATGATGGCTAAATTTGAAAGAAAACAACAAAACTATTTGTATTTTAGTAGACGAAAAACTTTGCGGAAATAAACAATAACTTTTAATGTTCGAATCATTGACGGACACATTTAATTTCCGTACTGTATGCTATTATTTGACAAATCTAATAAATGATCCATCAAGCTTGAAACTGCAGTCACATGATCAAAATCTAATTTAAATATGATGAATATTTATTAGGAAAGTACCATCAATTTCTAGATAGGCATTCAGATTGTTCATTATTTTGGCCACAGTTATCTCGAGGAGGAAAATTCAATGATACATAGTTTCACAGTTACTTTTGGAGCAAAATATTTGACCGGCCTGGTTACAAGTGTTCCTCCCTACGAAACTGTCAGTCTTAAAAATAATATTCTTCATCAGTCTAAAAACTACAAAAATCATTTTGAAAATTCAAATTTCTGAGGTATGTGACCTTTATGTCATGTTGGTCATGTGACATACAGTTTCATAAATATGATGTTCATATCAACGGGGATTATTTATGATAAACTCCGCCCACAAATTTTGTCGGTAGGCACTACCGCAAATTCCCCTTTAGGCAATAATTAATAAATCAATCAATCCTACACATATGACATGTACAACCACAGAATACTTTTGGTTTGTACTGGTCATCAAACGTATGTTAATTTGTTTATCCTTGGTGAATATAAAGATTTTCATCTCGGCTTACCAGAAATACACGATTATCTGTATACCATTGGGAGTTGATTGATTTTTGGTGTTTAATGCCACTTTCAGCAATATTACAGCTATATCATGGCGACCAGATTTAGTGCTGGAAGAAGCCAGAGGTAACGACCGACCATGGGCAAGCAACTGGTAAGCTTTATCACTTGCGGCTGCTGCCATAGATAGAGTTGTATGAACACTTGTGTTTTATTCTACGATATAATGATAAGCAGTTCATTTGGCCAGACTTTATATTATAATATAGATCGGCCGGTTTGTTATCTACGTATATCTCAATGATATTCTTAATATTCCATTTGTTAAAGAAACATTATGGACATGTTTTATATCATTTATATCAAACGTTAAATATTAAACTTCCTCCTATTTTTAGCGAAGGGTGAATCCTAAAATTGCAGAATAAAAAATTATATTTTTAAAACAATATAGTCTCTAAAAAAATGCTAAATATTGTAAGCTTAATGTGCTCAGTGCAAACAATGGTTACTAAATGAGTTGGCAATATCAAGATTGATAGACGGCCTTCGACCCAGGACATGAATTGACATTAGAAGGTGAGGTATCCATCAAAGGTCGTCAATCCATATCTTGACTTAGTAACATGACGGTGTCTTATAAGAAAAATAAGAGCACATTGATTCACCCCTGTTTTTGGCTGGGTCCGTGTTGCTCATCTTTATAGCATTTTGTTTGTCTTCTTCCTGTGTCTTGTGTACACAATGTTGTCAATTTATCTGGATTTTCCATCCTTGATTGTCCCTTCTATTTTCTCTAACGTTTGCCTATCCATAGGGCAGTCAATAAATCTTGATATTGCTCTCAACTATTATACATGTTTGTATGTGTATTTTATGAAAATCCTATGTCTTTCCAATCTTTTGAGTTTTAGTGTATCTAATGAAGAGTATTTAAAAAACACGTCGTGTGCACTACATTTAATATCTCCATTTTGAAGTCACTGTCGGCTTTTGTTCCGGGTCAATTTGTTTCCCTGTATATTAGTTTTATTGCTGTTAACATAGCTCATATCTTACTTTGGTATACTGTATTCATCTGACATTTCGGAATGAACATTTCATTGTTTGAAACAGCTGAAAAGCAAATAATATATAGATTTTATTGCATTTTGAGACGAAATTTGTGATTATGTTCTTTACAACTTGCAACTTGATAAGTAATTTACTGGTGCTTCCGGTATTTTTCATAGACACTAAGTCCTTGATAATATAATTATAAAAACTCTAGGCAAACAATAGATCACTTTTAGCACTCGTCCTTGCAAAATGTAATTGCATCATACATAATTTAACGTGTTATTAAGACTGTGGGAATTTGCTTGAAAATTATTTGCTGCTATTGGTATAGATAGACAAATAGACAAAATTGATATCTGGCATTTTTATCCTTTTATCGTTAAAAATGTTGAAATATGGAAAACAAAGACCCCCAGCGAAGAGTGTTTAACGCTACTTTGTGTAATATGTCAGTTAATTCGTCGCTGTCATTGTTATTGTTTGGGGAGAGCGGATGATCTGGAGGAAACCAAGTACTAGTAACTGGCGCAAGTCACTGACATATATATTTATATCACAATATCTTGTACACCTCGCCATATGCGGGAATCAATATTAACATTATAATACACCGGTTTCAGAAGTAAATCTAGCTACCACACGATCAAGTCCTCTAGTATAACACATATTACCTGTCATAATACTTAACATTCTTTCTATTTGGACATAATAAAACGAGAAACCATACAAATATCATACCACTATGTCGAAACCACGTGGTCGAAACAGTTTCAAAATCAAATCGAATATCGCTGGAACAGATGCAAAATCAACTCGGCTAACACACATGTATGACCGCTTACTTTTCGGACTTGTTACAGGATTTGCTAGACTAGTTTTGAGGGCTCAAACTGTCTTAGCGAAATAATGCGATCATGAAAGTGAACGAGAAAGAGAAACACATTTCTCACTAATGAGACAGCACAGTTCCTATTTTTAACCGTGTTAGATATCCTTTTCTCACTTTTGAGACAGACCAATTCCTATTTTTAGCGATGTGAGATTGTCTTATCTTGCACTAGTGCAAGACAAAAAAATCACGTGCGTTTTACCGGCAAATACATGCAGTACAGTTTATGTCAACTGTCCCCAGTTCTCCATGCTTCACCAATAAAACCACGATTCTATTACATAAGTATTTTTAAATTAATGTATGTATACCATTCTGCTAGCTAACAATTTAACTATCGTGCACCTTTCATGTTTCACGGTGTATGACTTTCAAGTCAATGTTTGTTTACTTTGAGTAAATAATAGAGTGTTCTCCCTTGTTAGTAACTAACGTACCTCCCTTTGACCAAATTCAAATATTTTTTCACAGCCACAGGTGTAGTGTTGAGTTACATTTATCATATATTTATTAAATACATTGTATTTTTATTATGAAATACATTTAAAATACTGCCAAGACACGGATGCATATGAATAAATTGAATATTTACTTCAGTAATGGAAACAAAATTTGCGGGAAAACGCTTGATCGGGAATGTAAACAAAATAATTAGGTAACAGCTGATAAAAGTGAGAAATAATATCAAACACCGGCAAAAAGTGCAAGACAGGGAAATCTCCGACACCCTCGGGTAAGCTTTCAATCGTTCGCTGACTCGGCGAGCCCCGTCAGCGAACGATTGTAATCTTACCCTCGGGTGTCGGAGATTTCCCTGTCTTGCACTTTTGCCGGTGTTAGATTCTATATGTCTCAACCCGTGGGTGAGATAAGAATTGCACGCTACTTTTCCCGCAAAAATGTTACGTTTGCAAAATGTCATTGCATCAATAAAATCGCTTAAATATTTACGTTTTGTGTATTTATCTAGTCAGCCACTTATCAACTGCCCCCGTAAATTAGGTTACAATAGAAACATGCATCCCTTTCATCAAAAACACACACGCTTACACAAATTAAGGGAAAATAACTCTGTTTTTTTAAATCGTCTGCTAAAAGTGCATAGCTGTCAAATAAAAATATCCTCTTGTTAAATTAGCGAGAAAAAGAATCAAACACCGGTAAAAGGGCAAGACAGAAAAATCTCAGACACCCGCGGGAAAGATTTATATTGGTGTCCTACTCGGCGAGCCTCGATGGAGACCAGAAATCCTTTCCTTGGGTGTCTGAGATTTTTCCGTCTTGTCCTCTTATCATCGGTGTTAGATCCTTTATGTATCAGCTTATAATCTGGTATCGTTTTGTAACCGACAAACATAGAAGGAAAATTGAGAATAATACCACTCCCAGCAGTTGTATTTGTATATATGCACTTTGAAGAAGAATAACAGATTAAAAATGAACTGCCATTGTACGAGTTTAATCATCATTTAGTTCCTGTCGTATCTCTAGAAAAACAATAACTGAAAATGATTAAATAAGAGTAAAACAAGAATTTATTGACATTTATATCAAACTTATATGATACAAAAACTTAATTGGCTATTGTTTGAGCTGTATTTCTGACGTGTATATAGCTAGCATACTACGTTTTACAGACAGTATTATTACAAACGTTGTGTTCTAGTTAAATCACTTTGACATCATTTATAGCGTGTTTGGAAGTTACAAGTAATTGAACATGTCAAATAAGCACTTAAATACATGAATATATGATTACATCAACTCAATATGTAATAACTTCTTTTTTGTATCCGATTATTGTGCTAAGTGAATGTCAGCTTGTACTTTTATACAAAATCATACCGGAAATAAGAATAGCAGCAACAACGACACACCGATCGCGAGTACGAGCTATTACAATTTCATTCTCGTGAAAAATACCATTTAGATACCGACGGACCGATTCCGAGTATGAGATATTAATATTCCCTTGGTGTCAAAAATACCATTTTACTGAACAGAAATTAAGACATTCATTGTTAGATTTGTCGTAAACCATTATTTTGTCAAAATGGACGTGTTTCTACAAATATGTGGCACCCTTTGTGCTAAAAACATTTTAGAAATATACTACCTAGTCCTGTAGGCAGTTATTTTTACATACGGCGAAATTGTATAAATTTGTTCTTATGTGACGTAAAACGACGGCTGAAATACAATTTTAGGATTCTGTGCTTGTTCGTTTAGTTTTGTTCTGAGAATTTCAACAAGGTAGTCGTGTAAAGCCAATACAGGGTTACTTTTTGCCTGCACATGTCAACACGAATGCGAGTTAATTCCTGTATATTGTCATAAAAGATTATCAAAAAAATATCGTACGAAATATGCCTTCCTGTTTGTGATAACCGATACCGATACATGATGACATTATTTACTGTTACTGTTAAAACAAACCCCTATCTTTGTGATAACCGATACCGATACATGATGACATTATTTACTGTTACTGTTAAAACAAACCCCTATCTTTGTTATCAATAGATACAATACATGTAATGAAACAAACGATATCAAGATATTATGAAAGACGTACATGTAACTGGACGATATTGCATTGCATATTATATATACTGTTAATTGCCAGGGCCATTTAGAGCTTGGTATATGGTGTAGGTCTCATCAAAAAGCAATCAAAAATAGACAATGCCGAGAAAATGGCAACATAGGGTACACAAGACGAAGGAAAACAAAACAAAAACACAACACAATATGTAATGGACACAACCCTACGCAAACAAACACAAATAACTTAAATAAGACACGAGCCCTCCTACATACAACAAATACTATGCAATACATCAACAGAACTTACCACGATCTTTCCAGTTATTTACTCAATTACAGCTATGCAAATGATAAAAAAGGGACAATCGTACTGCGAATAAAAAAATGAAGGTCTTTCACAAATATGTTACATATTCTTTCAGAACTATATTCTATAAAAACGCTTTTTCAACTTTATATGAAAACTACATTTTACAACTCTGCGGGTTTGTCCACCTACAGAGCAATGTTTATTTACACAGATGACGATTCACATGGATTTTTATACATGACCCGCTGATCGCGGAACGGAATACAAATTCTTAAAATGACATAGATAGAATAATAGCAGGCAGAATGTAACCAATCATTTGGAATACTTGTAGAATGCCAAGATTTTCGTATCTGCGAAAGGAATATTAATATCAAGTACACCATGCTTACGAATATATTATAAATGGTAACTTCTCCAATACCTTATGGCTTCTAGAATTATTTCTTAAGCAACGTCGACGCGATCTGTTGGTACTTATCAGCTAATATAGCAATAAAATGCTTAATTAAAATCAACATTAAATTAGTGGTCAAAGCGATACAACTCCCGAGATAATTGTCTTTAATTTACATAGTCCTTCAATTACGAGAATAATAAGGCGAAAGACATTGTACCCGTCCTCTATATAATCTCATGATCATGATTTTATTTCTATATTCAAATCTGTTTTTAAGCCATTCGATCAGATGGTTTATTAATGATATTTTCTCAAAATTGCATGGTTATCGATCAAACGTTTACTTGTTATTATGAAATATAAATATTGGTAAATGACAAGATATGATAAGGTTGTTGCTAGCCGGATCACGTTCTGCAGTTGATGTCAGTATTCGGTACTGAGACCTCGTTCAGTGTTAACATATACATGTAGAATATAGTTCATCAAAAAGTATAACCCGAATAATCCAGTTGTTGTCCCCCGACGCTTCGTCGAAGGGGACTATAGAAATGGGTGTCGTCCGTCCGTCCGTCCGTCCGTCCGTCCGTCCGTCCGTGTGCTTGGTTTCCAGATGATAACTTATGAATGAAAAGTCAGATTGAAGCTAGGTGTGGTATGTAAGTGTATCTTATGAATAACTAGGTCAAGTTCGATAATGACAATTTTTCGACTATTTTTACTAGAGTTATGCCCCTTTGTATACCTCAAAATTGCTAAATATTTGGTTTCCAGACGATAAATTGGGAACAAATGGTCAGATTGAAACTAGGTTTGGTATGTAAGTGTACATCTCATGAATATCTAGGTCAAGTTTGATAGCGATCATTTTTCGACAAATCTTACCAGAGTTACATCCCTTTTTATTCTTCAAAATTGTTAATTTTTTTGGTTTCCAAATTATAACTTGTGAACAAAAAGTCAGATTGAAACTAGGTTTGGTATGTAAGTGTAACTCATGAATAT
>MJUT01014559.1:119646-149787 GCA_002080005.1 Gigantidas platifrons | reverse complement strand
ACCATTTACAGTTTAATCCTGTGATGAGTGGTTGTGTAGGTAGGGCCCAAGTGCACTGTTGCCCGAGGCCAACAATGCTGTTAAGATGGCCCTGGGTAACGGTGAGGGTTAGTGTTGTGGTAATATTTCAGTCATATCGTGGCGATCAGTTTTATTGGTGGAAGAAACCGGAGTACCAGGAGAAAAACCCCGACCTGTCGCAATCCACTGACAAACTTTATCACATTATGTTGTATCGAGTACACCTCGCCATGAACGGGATTCGAACTCACAACATTTTACTTTGTAATGTAAAAATGTTCAATAATGCGTAAAATGGTAACAACAAAATCGACAGCCTTAACACACATATACATGACATGACCGCTCATTTACCTGTCTTGGTAGAGTCACTTTGATAAAAAGTGGCGATTTTTTCCATGTAAAAATGATCAATAATGTATGCTTAAAAAGACATATAGAAAGACAAAACTTACTTAAACGAATGGTACTGGTTCCAAATGACTTCAGTATACACACTTTATAATCACATAATCTACTAAATATTGCTCGGTTTTATATAAATATGAAGTATCTGAGCGACCATGCATAAAAATAAATTCGATTTTGCAATTTGTACATAATAATCGAAATAGATTATAAAGATAATAAATTATGTATAGTCAATAATTTATACTTAATTGTTTTTTTGTTTGTTTGTTTGTCAGAACAATTCTAAAATACCATACTGTCAGAACAATTCTAAAATACCACACTGTCAGAACAATCCTAAAATACCACACTGTCAGAACAATCCTAAAATACTACACTGTCAGAACAATCCTAAGATACCACACTGTCGGAACAATTCTAAAATACCACACTGTCGAAGCAATTCTAAAATACCACACTGTCAGAACAATACTAAAATACCACACTTTCGGAACAATTCTAAAACACATCACTGAAAAAATTCTAAAATACCACACTGTCGGAACAATTCTAAAATACCACACTGTCGGAACAATTCTAAAATACCACACTGTCAGAACAATCCTAAAATACCACACTGTCGGAACAATTCTAAAATACCACACTGTCAGAACAATTCTAAAATACCACACTGTCAGAACAATCCTAAAATACCACACTGTCGGAACAATCCTAAAATACCACACTGTCAGAATAATCCTAAGATACCACACTGTCAGAACAATTCTAAAATACCACACTGTCAGAACAATTCTAAAATACCACACTGTCAGAACAATTCTAAAATACCACACTGTCGGAACAATTCTAAAATACCACACTGTCAGAACAATTCTAAAATATCACACTGTCAGAATAATCCTAAAATACCACACTGTCAGAACAATTCTAAAATACCACATTGTCAGAAAAATTCTGAAATACCACACTGTCGGAACAATTCTAAAATACAATCGAAAAATAGTAGAAACCAAATCGAGACAGCTAACACACAAATACATGATCGCTCAGCTTCCAGGAACTTCAAAAAAAAGTGACGGGGCTAAGCCCAAAAATGTCAATAATTGTATGCCTAAAACAAATAAAGAGAAAACTTACACGAACGAAGATTCTGGTTATAAATGCCTTAAATAGACACGCACTGTAAAACGTTATCATACAAAGTAAATATATGCTGCACATGCGCAACCATGCATATAATTAAATTCGATTTTGCAATTTGCCCATAAAAAATGTAATTATTCAAAAAGAAAATAAAGAAGATATATTGCATATATTCAATATGAGTACGTGTTTTTAATGCAACACATGCCTAGAGATGTCTATAACTATGTAACTATTTAAATAATTTGAGATCATGGATTAAACGTTACCGAACACCTAAAACATTAACAAAGGGCAATAAGACATGCTAATGTGCCATTTACTGTTTGAAGCCAGACAAATTAACTATTTGTTTAGAAATAGGAGGTGCATTACACAACGTAAACGTCAGAGAAAATCGAAGGGGCAATCAGGATTTACAGGCATGGGGTAATGCTAACTTGTAATTGTAATGTCCTGTAATGCATTACATTTTTCCAAGTAATGCATGTAACGTGTAATGCCCCAATTTTGGCATTACATGTAATTGTAATGTAATGCATTACATTGGCAAAAATGCATGTAATTTATACATTACATGGTATTACATAGCATTACTTCTGTCTGCTAAGTGCTATATATTGTTACAAAGACAAACAAGTACAAAGAAAAACAAATGGGTAAAAGTTAAATTCATACAATATTAGACATTTGTTAAATAGACTTTTTAGATTTGAATTAAACTAAAAATTTGCTTTAATTAACTTAAATTTTACTATATAAATGCTTTAACTAAGAAAACATGTGATGAAAACAATTGTTATTATTATTATCAGATATTGTTTTTTTATTTGCAATCATTTTCATATACCATTATAGTCATTGAAAAACTTATACATTGATATTTAAAGATCAAAGAAATAAGTTGAATGATCGATAATTGACACCTGTCAAAAACCACTAATTAGTTTGTATATCAATCAATTCCTTTCTTTTGACAAGTGAATTTATGGTTTAAAAGTATTTAATTAACATTGAGATTAAATTAACAATATAATTAAAAAAATATAATGGTAGCATAAATTCCTTACAACATCTCTGTTATTTCTTTTCATAGAAAATACAGAGATGTATACTTAGAATATAAAAATGTTTAAATTTAACAGCCACCTTGTGTAGACTTTTAAAACCCTATTTAATGGTTACCAAGATTTCAGTATAAAATTTTGTATATATATGTTTCTTTTGATAATAAAATTTATAAAATGCAATGTTTAATATAATGCATCACTTTGGCAAAGTAATTGTAATGTAATGTATTACTTTCCAAAATACATGTAATTGTAAAATAATGCTTGTTTTGTCAAAGTAATTGTAATGTAATGCACTACATTGCAATGTAATACGCCCCATGCCTAATATAGACACGGGGAACATTGGGCACACACGACTCTCTCTCTCTCTCTCTCTCTCTCTCTCTCTCATTTTTGCGACAAGTGCCCGTATCCGGATTGTCCATACTGGAATGCCCCTTTTGTTTTTTTTCAAATATTTACGCTAGCGAAAACGTTACGATTGGTGTAAACGTTTATCCGCTTCAGAAATTTCCCACTGAAATATTATTACAAATATCGGCAAAACAAGACAATTGATAAATATTATCATCATATGGGGCCAAAGAAAGTTAATCATAGAAAAGAAAATGGACGATCTTTTATCATAAATGCGTGTGTTACAATTACCCTATGAAAGATACAACGGACTTGGCTGTATAGATGAGTAGCATGAAGGGTGGTTTATAAGAAGCAGGAACTGCTTACCCTTCGCGAGTACATGAGTTCGACGCCTGTTTTTTGGTGGGGTCCCTTTTGCTCATCTTTTTAGTTTTATGTGCTGTCCTTTTGTGTCTTTACGTTTTGAGTTCCGTGTTGTGATGTTCATTACGATGTACGCATAAAAACGATGTTCGGTTCCTCTTTATGTCGTAGTGTAAATTTCGTCAAAATTTTTCAATATGTTTTCAATGTAAAATCAGTTATTTCGGAAAATTTGTATTAATTCAACATGTACAGTAGGTGGCCATAATTGTGTATATTCTCATTGTTTAAATTATCTAAATAATGTTATTTCAAAATTAGAGAGTGACAGTCTAAAAATGCTGGATTGGTTTGCAAACAATTTAATGTAAGCTAATCCAGAAAAATTCCAAGCTTTGGCAATAGGCAAGAACACTTTTAAAGAACAGATTTGCTTTGATTTAAAGGGTAGCAAGATAAAGTGTGAAGAACATGTTAAACTTCTTGGTGTTACAATAGATTATGAATTCAATTTTGATAAGCATATATCAGAAATTTGTTAAAAAAAAAAAATTAAAAAAAATCTCCTCGTCAACTTAATGTTTTGAAAAGAATTGTTAGATATTTAAATAAGCTGGGTCGACTAACTATTTACTATTCATTTATATTATCCAATTTCAATTATTGTCCTGTAACATGACATTTTTGCAGTGAGAAAAATACTAAGAAAATGGAAAAAATTCAAGAAAGGGCACTCTGGTTTATTTATAATGACTATGTTTTAAATTATTTAGAAATACTGGAAAAATCAAAAATGCCATCACTTAAAGTTAGAAGATTAAGAAGTATAGCAATTGAATCGTTTAAAATTATACACAAAGAAAGCCCTATTTATTTACATGATATAGTCAATATTAAAAACATAATTATTCCTTTAGATACGAAAACACAGTTGATGTATCATCTGTAAAAACAACAAGGTAGGGTCTGAAATCATTCCGTTATTTTTCAACCAAACTATGGAATGAGCTACCAAACCATATTAGATTAGAACAAAGCTTAAATCAATTTTCAAAATTATTGAATACTTGGAATGGTGGCTCATGCCATTGTAGTGCTCGCATGTAAACAGTTTGACTTGTTATGCTTTATTGTACTTAGTGCTATATTGTTTTAATATTACCCTATCCTGATCTGCTATTATGCTTTTAGATTCAGTTCTGATTAATTTTATATGTTACTATATTTATGTATGCATGAGTTTGCTTTTATATATGTCTATGTATACATGAGCTTAAGTTTTTATGCTTTTAGATTCAGTTCTGATTAATTTTGTATGTAACTGTGTTTTATTTATGCATGACTTTGCTTTTATGTATGTCTATGTATACATGAGCTTATGCTTTATACTAAAGTCTATGCATGCATGTTTTTTGCTTTGTGATGTCATGTAATATGTGTTTGTAAAGTTATTTTATAATTGTATGTGCTTTTTATGTAATAGTCGATTCAAAAGCTCACTAGAGCTTATGTTATGTGTAGTAGTATATGAGGGTTTTAAGTCCGGCTACCCTGCTCAGGTGAGGGTTTTAAGTCCGGCTACCCTGCTCAGATGAGGGTTTTAAGTCCGGCTACCCTGCTCAGGTGAGGGTTTTAAGTCCGGCTACCCTGCTCAGGTGAGGGTTTTAAGTCCGGCTACCCTGCTCAGGTGAGGGTTTTAAGTCCGGCTGCCCTGCTCAGGTGAGGGTTTTAAGTCCGGCTACCCTTCTCAAGTGAGGGTTTTAAGTCCGACTACCCTGCTCAGATGAGGGTTTTAAGTCCGGTTACCCTGCTCAGATGAGGGTTTTAAGTCCGGTTACCCTGCTCAGATGAGGGTTTTAAGTCCGGCTACCCTGCTCAGGTATTGCAGACATATATTTCTTCTTCTTACTGGGTCTTTGCCTGCAATTTATATCTCGTGTTGGTGTCGGTGGTCTATCACCAATATCTGTTTCAGTACTATTATATTCAGGATAGCGATCGATGAGAGCTGGATCGTCCGGGTCGAATGGATCAGATAGAGATATCGATCCGTCTCTAAAATTCGTTTGGTAGGCTAGTTTCGTTCTGTCGTACGGACTTCGTACCGCTTTACAGGTTTTCCATTCTTTGCCGACAACTTCAGGATCGGTAGTTTGTTTCGTTATAGGCATCATACCAGTGTATGTACATTTGGTCTGTGTAGATCTCTATTGGAATATTGATGGCTTTGGCGTCGCTGTTGAGCTGCTCTGTTTGCGTCGTTTCGTGTATAGAGGGGTTGAGGTCGGCTGTCTGTGTATGAACACAAGTTTTAGTAGCAACAACGGATTCCCTTTTCGCCTTCCACTGGTCGATACGTCGGGCGTTTCTTCTCCTGGTGGAAGGTGAGAGGTGCTTACTTTTCTGGGGCCGGCTGGTAGTTTCTCCTGTTTCTTCAACGGGTTTCCTAGCCTTGATCCAAACCAGCTTGACCGATATAGCGTCGGAATTAACTTGCAGGTTCCAAGTCAATTTCTTTCCATTTATCCCTGCGTGCTCGTGAAGTCCAATCAGGTTCGACAGGTAATTCCATTGTTGAATTGAGTTGTGTTGATTTCTGCTCACTGTAGGGATGTATTCGCTAGTCAAGTCTGGATCCGAATGATGTTATGTGTTATAGATTTTCGACTTTAAATAAAACTTATTTGATTATTTGATTTGATTGTCAAATTAGTCATTTGATGTCAAATGTGTCAAATTAAGGAGATTAAGTTTCAATTACTCAGTTTTTGTTTATTTCATATTTATTGTTATAATTCGCACTTGATCCGATACGTTTCAAC
Source organism: Gigantidas platifrons (assembly GCA_002080005.1). Lineage (NCBI taxonomy): Eukaryota > Metazoa > Mollusca > Bivalvia > Mytilida > Modiolidae > Gigantidas > Gigantidas platifrons. The sequence continues at coordinate 143,594 of MJUT01014559.1, read as the reverse complement.
ATGTCATTTCCTGAGTAACAACAAGTCGTTGCCATGAAAATTTGTATAAATTCAGACCCGAAATAGTGTAAAAATCAATTCGGAATCCTGATTGAATAGTGTACGGACATCGTACGTATGTTGTGTATTGCTAATTGTTATATTGGACTACCATGTGTGAACACTCATTTGTTTTGTAAATTATCATTTGGATTTATCAATAGAACATTTAGCTGAAACCAGTTTTATTTTGTATATCTACAAGCTAGTTTTCCCCACGTGTAAATTTGCTACATGTTATTTGGTGGAGAACCCGGGCATTTGACTACATCGTTCGTAGTTATTTTCGCTGCAAGATCCCGTGTGTGCAACTATTTTGAATATTCACGATGAATTTAGGACTTCCAACATTGATTTAGCAGTATTCGCCTTATCACCTAAATGAATTTAATCAAAGTTCTGGATTTACACGGAAACGTAAAAACAATATCGATGTTACCATTGTGGACAGATTGGACATTTCCGTAAACAGTGCAACTGCAATACAAAGTAGCAAAAATCAGTGAAAAATATAGCAAGAAATAAATCGCGACTTCAAGAATTTATAAGAAAGAAAATATATTCGAACTTTCCGTTTCATCAATTGGCCGATTCACAATAATTCCACCTTGAGACTCTGGTTCAGAGTTTAGCTGGATCGGAGGAGAGTTGTCGTAGTGTAAATTTCGTCAAAATTTTTCAAAATGTTTTCAATGTTAAATCAATTATTTCGGAAACTTTTTATTAATTCAATATGTATATTCTCATTGTCAAATTAGTCATTTGAAGTCAAATGTGTCAAATTAAGGAGATCAAGTTCTAATTACTCAGTTTTTGTTAATTTCATATCTATTGTTATAATTCGCACTTGATCTGATACGTTTCAACATGTCATTTCCTGAGTAACAACAAGTCATTGCCATGAAAATGTGTATAAATTCAGTTCCGAAATCGTGTAAAAATCAATTAAGAATCCTGATTGAATAGTTTCTAAATCACAATTCATCAATTCCTTTTTGTTGTACTGATTCTTGCTTATGACACACCGTGGTGGACTTAGTTTGAGTATCATTATGTGGAGAATTGGAGGAGGGGGACCAAGTTTCCTTTTCCCATAGGGCCCAAAAGTTCTCTTGGCGGCCCTACATATAACAGTAACACGACCAGTGTCACTGGCGGTACAGGACCAGTATCCCTACCACAGCATTCACCCCCACATATCCTCGGTTCTTAGCATGATTCGTGTTGCTCAATCTTTGGTGGTCTATGTATTATTTTGTGGATCATTGTTTTTTTTTTTCTTTTGGCTGTTGTATTGTTTGTCCTTCTATTGACGGCTTTTGTTTGCTATGTTGACGGCTTTTGTTTGGTATGTTGACGGCTTTTGCTTGGTATGTTGACGGCTTTTGTTTGGTATGTTGACGGCTTTTGTTTGGTATGTTGACGGCTTTTGTTTGGTATGTTGACGGCTTTTGTTTGGTATGTTGACGGCTTTTGTTTGGTATGTTGACGGCTTTTGCTTGGTATGTTGACAGCTTTTGTTTGGTATGTTGACGGCTTTTCTTTGGTATATTGACGGCTTTTGCTTGGTATGTTGACAGCTTTTGTTTGGTATGTTGACGGCTTTTGCTTGGTATGTTGACAGCTTTTGTTTGGTATGTTGACGGCTTTTGTTTGGTATGTTGACGGATTTTGTTTGGTATGTTGACGGCTTTTGCTTGGTATGTTGACGGCTTTTGTTTGGTATGTTGACGGCTTTTGGTTGGTATGTTGGTAACTTCAAACTTTTCGTACAAGACATTCATAAACTATTACTGTTGTGTATTTGAATAAATCCAGAATTACATATAAAAACATACCAAATTCAATATTATTGATAATATTTAATGAATGAAATTGAGGTAAATCGGTGAGATATCTTACACAGAAAAGGTGTTAAGACTATAAACATATAAAAGATATCCAAGTATTGTAAATCAGCCATTCAACCATTCTCTCTTTGAGCAAACATTATGCTGAGCATTGAGTTACTGATAAGGGATTTAGATTCTACTGATTTTAATCATCTGAACACGAACTATGATGAATATAAATGATCTTAATCTCTTATCATTTCAAAATTTAAACACTTATAAAGACAGGTAATTGTAACATTGAAGAGTAACAATGTCTCACAAATCCTCTCTTGAACACCAAAAGGTCGAATGAAACCCTTTTGGACCCCCGTGAAAAGATCTTAGAAAGGATTCCCTTTATAATAAGCTTTGTAACATTTAAAATATGGAAAATTAAAAAAAAATAATGATTTTTAAAATTCTTGTTTTCAAGGCAACGGCAGCCATTTTGAAACTTTCAATCACTTGCATATATCAATATGTCCGAGCTTTCCTCCCTAGTAAAAGTGATGAAAAACACCTATGACCTAATTTAACTTAACCTTATTTATAGAACCTGGTTAAATCTGCAGAAAGCTATTCGGAGGATTTTTCGATATTATTAAAATGAAAAACGCTGAACTGTTACAAAGTACCAAACTCCGGACAGTTTTCGAATCCGCTACCGAACATGGTTCATCCGCTGGATACAATGGAGAGTAGTGTGCGGACCGGAGCTGGAACGGCAAGGGAGTTTGACAAAATACTACACTCTCGAAACAATTCTAACATCCAATTGAACAATAGTACAAACAGAGGCAACATCGAAACTCGTAATACAAATATACATGAGCAATCATGTTCCTGGACAGGCGGGGTTAAACTAGTTTCATGGGACAGAAACTTCACTCTTAGTGAAATGATTTAAAACCACGGGTGCCACTAGTGGAGCAGGCACTGCCTACCCGTCCGGTGCACCTGAGTTCACCACTGGTTTATAGTGGGGTTCATGTTACTCTATCTTTAGTTTTATATATATGTTTTGTAGATCGTTGTTTGTCTTTTTGTATTTTTTTCTTTTGACCATTTTGTTGTCTGGCATTATTTTATTTACGGATTCTAATTACCCCTTTGGTATCCTTAAGCAGATAAGACGACCCAAATATTTATAGAATAGTAAACAAATATTTGTTGTCTAATTCAAATTAAAACAAAAACATACTGTTAAAAGAAAGTGCCAAGACAAAAATAATTCTATGACTTAGATTTAAGAAAGTTGCTTAAAGTAAACATGATTCTCTAACTTAGATCAAAACAAATAACGTTCTGTTTCAAGTAAACACGAGGAAAAATAAATCAAAACAAATGCTTTGGAATATAATAATTTCCACGTGTAAAACAATATAAATAATGTTCTGTTACACGATAAGCTGAGGAAAAAGAAATTCCAAATACAAAACCATTATAGTGGTATTTTACAAGTAAGATTGAAGAAAAAATAATTCGTTAACTTCAATCAAAACAAATAAGTTAATAAAACAGGGGAATGTCAAAGCTCAAAGTTTAAATCAAAACAGCTCAGATATGAACTCAAATCAAAATAAAATAACGTTTTGTTTCATGTAAATTTAAATTTGGGGAAAAAGAAATAATTCCCCAATTTAAATCAAACAAAAGACGCCCTCTAACAAGTGGAGCTGAAGTAAAAATAATTCGGTAACTTCAATCCAAACAAATAACTTCCTAATACAAGGGACTGTCAAAGCTCAAAGTTTAAATCAACACAGCTAATATTCTCTGATAAATAAATATGAAAGCATAAGAAAAAATATTTCCTAACTTAAATCAAAACAGCTCGCATTATCTAATAAATAAATATGAACACTGAAGAAGAAAAAATAATTCCTTAACTTAACTCAAATCAGATAAAGTTCTTTGATAAATAAATATGAAAACTGAAGAAAACACAATTCCTTACCTTAGCTCTAAACAGTAAACAGTCTTTTTATAAATAAATATGAACTTACATCAACATAAAATATCTTTGTGTTTCATGTAAATTTAAAAGTTGGGCAAAACAAGGAAGTCCTTTAAATAAAACAAAAAACGTTTTTTTAAGAAATGGAGCAGAAGTAAAAATAATTTGTTAACTTCAATCCAAACATCTTCTTATTACTAAAGAATATCAAAGCTGAAAGTGTCAAAACAGCTGATAAATAAACATGACAGCTAAAGAAAATATAACTCACTAATTTATCTCGAAACTGCTACCATTCTGTTACAAATAAATTTCCAACACAATAAACTCCGCACCTGAATTAATCCCCGGGTTTTAGTGGGTTCGTGTTACTCGATCTTTATGTGTATGTTTTGTAGATCGTTGTGTATCCATTTGTACTTTTTCTTTTGGCCATTGTGTTGTCTGTTCTTCTTCGATTTACGGATTCTGATTACACCTTTGGTATCTACAAACTATCCTTAAAGTTAAAATAATAACGTGCTGTTACATGTAAAGCTGAGGAGAAAAAAAGTTGCTTAATCCAAATTGCTTTCCCTTCCTGATAACATGAGTTCAACCCCGGTGTCTTAGTGGGGGTTATATTGGTCAAACGTTAGTTGTCTGCGTAGTGTTTTGTGAACCTTTGTTTATCTAATTGTCCTTTTTCTTAATGTCATATATTTTCTGTCATTCGAATTACAGCTTCTCATTTTCCCCTTTGGTATCTTCGAACTTTTGTTTAATCAATATAAAATAATGATATGTTTCAACTAACTTTCTACGCTGAGGCAAAATTATTTCCCCCAGTCGAATAAAATACGTTCTATAACAGAGTTGAAGTAATAATAATTTCAGTAAACACAAAAGAAGTTCCCAATTTTCTGCATAGTGTTTTGTCTTTGTCTTCTCTTCCATTTGGGCATTGCGTTGTCTGTCCTTCTTCGATGTACATCTTCTGATTACTCCTTTGATATCTTCAAGCTTTACTATGCACACACTGACTACTCATGAATCATGGAACTTAAAACTAGATAAACAGTTTATATATGTGAACATCTACTCATTCATGATTCTGGAATTGCCCCTTTGTGATATTCCATTTTTTCAAAATCAAAATAAAATAACGCTATGCTACAAGTAAACAAAATGCGAATCGGAGTAAAAACTAAATGCCCTATTATCATGTTCCCTCATTTTTGAGCAAAAATGATAGGAATGGAAATTTATCTTGTACGTCATGTGCATCACTATGTGACATATCATCCAAGCTACTTGACCTTTGCACTCGATGATCCTGCACTACAACATTGCTAGTACAACTAGAACTACGTCCATGAACTGACGAACTACTTACACTACTAGAACGTTGTGACCTTTGTGCACTAATAGGAAGATGATGAACACATCCTGAATATTGCCCTTGCCCATGGCCACTATTGTCATTTTCTAAATTTCCTAAATTACTACTGGTTGGAAATACATTATCACAAACCTGAGTACTAATTTCACTACTTGAAGGGGGCACTCGATTATCGAATACCATAGTGTTGCCGCCTATACTGTGAGAACGTTGTACTTGATGTACACAATCACCAGTATTATCTGTACTTCTAGAACGTTGACGAACCTCGTTAATAGGCGTATTAAGCATTTTCGACTCACAATAATTTGGAACAAAATGTGTGAACACACTAGTTTCCGTGCTTGTCCTTTGTGGATATCTGAATACGGCTTTAACTTCAGCAATTTCAGAATCGTGATCTAATGGTTGTATTTGTGTATTGCTTAATTCCTGAATGTCTGAGCATGCCTGATTTGCAAAGTCGAATTTTGATGCAGTATAAAAAGTGGGACGTGGGACGGCACCGGTGGTGCTGGTAACTGGCGTTAATAAACTATGCAATAAAGGTGAAGATATGTTTTCCTGGTTTCCAAGACTGGAACTTGAACATGTAGAGATACCTGAAGTACTTTGCTCGTTCCATTGTATCCTATTCGATCCTGCTTCGTAATTAGTCTTAGGTATATTTTCAGACAACATCTCTTCATTATATTGTGATTGAGCAGAGAGCTGTGTTCTTAATCCACTGAGAGCATTTTCATTTTGTAATATCCAGTTTACAATATCGGTATCTGAGGACAAATTTTCAGAGTTGGAAATTCCTGAGGAATCTAGTAAAGTAGTATGAGGTATTCTAGTATCGTGATCTAAATCTAAACCTATTTGATGAGGCTGAAGACTAGTGTGAGGTATTATTGTATCGCGCTGTGAATCTAAATCTAGTTGTCCAATTTTACTCCTTGTTTGAGGTATTTTGGAAGCGTACGGTGAATCTAAAATGGATAGTTGAGGTTGAAGTCTAGTATGAGGTATTCTGGTATCGCGCTGTGCATCTAAGACTAGTTGTTGATGTTGACGACTAACTTGAGGTATTCTTGTATCGTGCTGTGAATCTAAATCTAGTTGTTCAGCCGGACGGCTTCTGGTAGAATATGTTGATTGCCCTACATAAGATTTCCCTGTTGCAATTTCATCTTGAGACGAATATTGACCATCTAAAAGTGAATATTGACCAGTCAATAGTGAATATAACTTTGAATTTTCTTTGGCTTGTAATGGATTACCAGACAATTCAGTTCTTTTAGGAATGTTTGCTGCCGATTCTAATTTGTCATCACCTCTTATTATGTTTTTAAAGTTTGTATTTGTAGGTACATGACTAGAAATTAAAGGTTCTAATAACCCGGATGTAGTTGGTTGAACACTGGTGTTATCAGTTTTCGGTGGATTTATATTCAGTTGTTGCACAAGATCCTCTGGAACTATTCCCTGGTCAATGTCTTCACACCATTGTTTCTGCTAACATATAAATACTAATAAGAATTGTGAATATTATTTTCAAATCATATGGTTATAAAAATTTAGATACAACTTAGTGCGTTTCTAGAACAATCTACAGCATGTACGCTCACTCACAAATGATGACTTAAGTTTTATTGTCCAGTAATTATCAGAACAAGATGCAAAAAGCCATAAGAAGTTCTTGACAATGTCGTTAAACACCCGTATCACTGAAACCGTCTATTTTTCTTGGCATGATATAAAGCATAGTAATGTGTATCTACCTTGGTGGTGCTTTGTTATTTTTAATGTTTGTCCAATTATGTTTTATTTAGTCAAATTGTAAATTTAGGCTTCACTAGTAATGCCTTGTCTATCACGATTGGAATTTTCATTCATATGTGATGCTCTCTTTGTTTATCTGAACTGTGATACAAATGTGCAAATTTGCATATTGCCCCTTATACCTTCATTATAAAAAATAAAAAAAATCACAAAATAAAATATATACATACCATTTCCAACTCATCTCTTAATCTAAATATAGATTTTTCCTTTACTCTCACAAGTTGTTCTAAGTACTGGTATCGTACTTTTTTTCTGCTCCTGCATTCACGTGCACTCTGACGACTGCGTTCTTGTTTCTGTTTAGCGGTGATGTTTATTGACGGTCTTCCTGGTCTTTTACTTGCTCCTTTGGGTATCTCAGCTGAAGCAGCACTATCCTGTAGGACATTAAAAATAAAAACAACAAATAGATGCTAATTACGTATGAGCTTTGAATACGATAAACATGTTAATCCATTTGGGCCTTTAAGGTGGTACTTAATACTACGGGGAGATAATTCTTTAAAATCAGTTGAACGTTTTTATCATATGATGTTTGTATACAGATTACAAGCATCTTGGTGATCAAAACCACAGAGAGAAAAGCTGCTATGTTGCTAGTGAATGTCTAGCTCTGAGTCTGTTGATTGGAATTTGTTAAACTTTTGATATTTATTACAGTGGATATATTCAAACACACTGCCAAAAAAATAAGAAAATTAAAGGAACAGATCAAATTTTACCTGAAGTGTATGGTACCACCTTAAAATTAGCTTAATCCAGCCACATTGTACTGAAGTGACAATACCAAGCTGTGAGAGTGATATATATGTGTTAACGGGTATCAATTTCCCCTGTTTCTTCGAGTTTCCTGATTAGATTGGGAAGTAATCTGACGGTGCATTATTTTTTTTTTTTGATATTTTACTACAATATACATTTACTAATATCCACTCCAGAATGCATATGAAATTTATTAGTTCCTTCGGTGTAGCTGAATCACTCAGTAAAACTTCATACTTTGATTAACGGTTGCTATTGGCTACTAGTTTTTGTATTTTGTAGAAATATAATGCATACATATCTGATGATTTGGAATTGTGAGGCCGTTTAAAAGTACTTTTCAATGAGTTATATTTTGTCGGTATTGGAGCAGGAACTGTCTACCCTTCCGGAGCACCCTACTTTATCCCCGGTTTTCAGGGCGTTCGCTTTGCTCAATCTTTGGTTGTCTGTGCAGTGCTTTGTAGATCCGTTTGTCGTTCTTATTTTGGACATTCTATGTTCTGTCTTTCGCTTTACGACTTCTGATTACCTATTTGGTATCTTTAAGCTTGTCTTAATTCTAAAACGCTCGTTTAAATCAAACTTCATTATATGCTTACTGTAAACTACCGATCATTCAGCTATCTTTATATTGCTATCTGCTTTGTGGATGGTTCATGTTTTATTTGTTATGCTGTATTTATTTGGGCATACTGGTGTCCACCTCAATGTCAATATCAGATTATGTTCATGTCATATAACAGTAACACGATGGGCGCCATTAAGGGGCAAAAACTACTCACCCTTCCGGAACTCATGAGTTTATCTGCGATAGTAGGTGGTTGGTGATTTATGGTGTTGAACGCCATTTTCAACCATATTTCAATTATATCGTGGCAGACAGCTTTATTGGTGGAGGAAACAAGAGTATCCGGGGAAAACCACCGACCTGTTGCTAGTAACTAACGAATTTATCACATAATGTTGTATTGAGTACGGGGATCGAACCCACAACTTTAGTGGGATAGCACTGATTGCACAGGTAGTTATAAATCCAACTACTGCAGAGTCCTCATGGATATTTGAGAAACGAGACTTTCCGAATGCAAAATTAGCAACAGTACACTAAGGTGACAAGTAAATGGACTGTGAAGACGATTTGGCCTCCTGGAGATGATGGATAGGATTGGACAATTTGGCATTTTTACGGATGACCAGTGACCATTTCTTATCTGGTTGTTGCATGCTATATTTGACTTGCATATAGTGTGGCAGTCTTTAGATAACAAGAACTCAATTACGTGCCATTATAAGGTCTTGTGTTTGTTTTTAATCCATCCCACACTACCAGCAGACGATACTTTCTGAGAGGCTGTACTGGCATCGGATTATAACAAAAGTAAAACGACAGGTGTCACTATTGGTGCAGGAACGGCTTACCCTTTCGTACATGACACCAAAGGGGCAATGGGGAGCCGTAAATCGAAGAACAGGCAGTGCAAAGACCAAAAGACAAAAAGACAACAAAAAACCATGATCTACAAAACAATACACACATACAGATCACTGAAGATTGAGCAACACGAACTTCACTAAAAACGGGGTTTTCAGTAAGGTTGTGTAGTACCTGTTCCACTAATGGCACTCGTTGTGTTACACATGTTTCAAACTCAGTGATAAGTCATGAATGAGGCCGTGCAACCTCTTTGATTTCGGTCTGATGTTCTTAGAAACTTTAAATGCTTGTTAATTGGTGACACCTGAACTAATTGATAGCAAAAGCTTACAAGATTACGTAAACTTACAAACAACATCTTCTTCAGAGAGAGATCTAAAAATCGAAATAAAAAAACAGCTTAAACAACAGACCAAATAAGATAATTTTTAAAACAGATAAAAATTAATGAACCAATCTGATTGATATTCTAAGTATAATGCTTATCTAGACAAGAAGAGTTTGAAGATGCCAAAGGGGTAATCAGAAGTCGTAAATCGAAGGACAGGCAACACAATGGCTAAAAGAAAAAGTACAAAAGAGGAAACAACGATATACAAAACATACACATAAAACTATAGATCGATTAACACGAACCCCACTAGGAGATGAAGTCAGATGCTCTTAAGGGTAAACTGTTCCTGCTCCACTAGTGGCACCAGTCGTATGACTAAACCATGACAAATACAGAGTTTTGAAACTGAATTGGAGCCAGTGTAATAACGATTAATCTATCAAATAGTGCAGAAAATATGTGTAAAGCTTATCAAAAGAAAATCATAAAGATGTCAAATGGTAAAGATTGGGCAACACGAACTCACTAAAAACTGGAGATGAACACAGGTCATGGGGTAACAAGAGCAGTTCCTCCTGCACAATTGTCTCCATCCAGTGCTTAGTCATGAATGAGGATGGGATTTAACTACCATAAATAGAAGATATTCGAAGTCATCTGTGACACAGACAGTCCATCGTAATCAGTGGTCATGATGACGATTGAATAACTTTCGAAATGATTACTTCAATTTAGGCATAGTTTACTCTATGTCTACTTTAGAAAACCTTTCATATTGTTTCTTGAAAGAGATTTATAACAATTATGATCTTTGTCTAAGAAAAAAGTTTCATGTTCCAAATCTGGAACTGATTTTTTCTTTTACAGTTTGGTTTTAGGGCCTCATCATTGCTAATATATATGACATGCTAGGAATACTCAACATAAACTGTTGCCGTTTTGAGTACCGTGAATAAAGGGAGATAATACATCCCACTGAATCCTTTGCTGAGTGCAAACATACAATTAGCTACTAATAAGTGGTGCCTGACACAAAGTAAGCGTTAGAGAAAATCGAAGGGACTATCAATATTGGACAATCTAGAGACACAGCCAACATTGGGCACAAAACACTGAACGAAGACAGACAAAATAAAAAAGCGCAACACAAAAAATTAAAACGATGTGCAACAAGGACCAACCAAGGAAACACCGAGGGTGAAGTCTCCAAGTTTAACATCTACTTTAAGATATCTAAATAGGAGCGGTACAATTGGTATTAAAGGGGTGTGTTTCGGAATATTAGTTTTGTTTGTATCGAGGAGACATTAAGGTTACCCGGATATGTTTTTCGCTTGTGTCATTTTGATTACTATACATTTAACATGTGACTAATGGTACAATGAATCTGCTTTAGAATAAACATCAGTGTGCATGCTTATCGTGTAGCCCGTTGGTACAATGTATGGCAGACAACAAAATAATCACCAACACACACCCAATTAAATCTGTTTTTTTCCAAAGTATAACCTGCAACCACCATTCCAACATTTAATCAAATACGATCTACTTTATAAAAACAATTGTCATACCTGTCTTGCTCTCATGATGCCCATGTCATCTTTTCAGAAAAAGAAAATATCTGAATGCATACGTTGTGCACTTTGGCAGTGTTTACAGTTTATTCGGCGCAAGAATTATTCATGGGAAAGGAAGTTTGCGTACAACCAATCAACGATGAGTTAAAGGCCTAACCCGAGGAAAACAACAAACCCCTTTTTGAAATGTGTGTTTGAACCTTCACATAATAGTAATTCACACCCGAAAGCCTTATGGCCATCATCTAGACGCATCTAAAATCATATCACCTGACAAAAAGCATATTTTAATGTTGACAGAAGCTGACAACATGACCTCTTCTTCAGATGTATTAATACAAATAGGGGGTTATACCACTGGTAGTTTTGTTGTTGGCATTATCAGACCAAAACATTTTGTTTCTTATTTGATCGTCTTAACTATTAACAAAACTTTGACCTCTGACCGTTTACAACATTCTGAAAGAAAAATATATTTTGCAAACAGTGATGGTCATCAACTCCATTAAATGTCAACAACGAACAATAAATCCCTTTTTAAGATATGTTTGAACTTTCACCTAATAGTAATTCACATCTTAGAGCCTCATGACCATCATCTCGCCTCCTCTGAAAATTATATTATCTGACAAATCTTTTAATGTTAATAAAAGCTGACAAACGACCTCTTTATTAAATGTTCTAATACAAAAAGGGGGTTATGCCAATCTAGCTTTGTCTAAGAAAAAATGTTTGATGTTCTAAATCTGGAACTGTTTTTTTCTTTTACAGTTTGGTTTTAGGGCATCACCAATGGTAATATATATGACATGCTAGGAATACGCAACATAAACTGTTGCCGTTTTGAGTACCGTGAACAAAGGGAGATAATACACCCCACTGAACCATTTGCTGAGTGCAAACAGACAATTAGCTACTAATAAGTGGTGCCTGACACAAAGTAAGCGTTAGAGAAAACCGAAGGGACTATCAATAATGGACAATCTAGAGACACAAGCAACATTGGGCACAATACACTGAAATAAGACAGACAAAATAAAAAAAGCGCAACACAAAAAATTAAAACGATGTGCAACAAGGACCCACCAAGGAAACACCGAGGGTGAAGTCTCCAAGTTTAACATCTACTTTGAGATATTTAAATAGGAGCGGTACAATTGATATTAAAGGGGTGTGTTTCGGAATATTAGTTTTGTTTGTATCGAGGAGACATTAAGGTTACCCGGATATGCTTTTCGTTTGTGTCATTTTGATTCCTATACATTTAACATGTGACTAATGGTACAATAAATTTGCTTTAGAATAAACATCAGTGTGCATTCTTATCGTATAGCCCGTTGGTACAATGTATGGGCGACAACAAAATAATCACTAGCACTCATCCAATTAAATCTGCTTTTTCGCAGTATCATCTACAACCACCATTTCGGCATTTAATCATTCACAATCAACTTTATGAAAATAATTGCCATACCTCTCTAGCTCTCATTATGCACATGTCCACTTTCTCAAGGCATACTTTGTACACTTTTACAGTGTTGACAGTTTTTGTTTTATTTGCGCAATAATTATTCGGGGGAACGGAAGCTTGCGTAGAACCAATCAACGATGAGCTAGAGGCCCAGCCTGAGGAAAACAATAACTCCCTTTTTGAAATGTGTATTTGAACCTTCATATAATAGTAATTCACATCAGAGAGCCTCATGACCATAGACTAGACTCCTCTGAAAATTCGATTATCTGATGCAAAACATCTTTTAATGTTCACAACAGCTGACAGCATAACCTCTTTATTAAATGTTCTAAAACAAAAAGGGGGATTATGCCTATCGTGGTTTTGCTTGAGTGTCTAAACTATTAACAAAGGTTATCTTTCGATTTTAAGCGTATCTGATGAAGATTATTCCAGAAACGCGTCGTGCGCACGAAATTTGATATTTACGTTTTTGTTGTTTTGTTTTTGTTTTTGCCTTTTGACCGTTTACAACAAAACGAACAACCATATCTCGCTTCACACAGTTAATTTAACTACAATAAGTCATTTGTGACACATATCACTGCACGAAACATTATCTTTTGTTTGCCTTTTCAATTCACCAAAAGCCGATCGGAAGTTCATCTGTAACCGAAGTTCATATTTCATCAGCTTTTGATGAAAAAAAGATGATCTTCCATCTTTTAAATATTCAAAAAGATAACAAAATACAACCTTTCCCCTTTTGTCAGAACAAAAAGGTCACCTTCCATCTTTCATGATTAACAAAAGTTTACCGTAAGATAACCTTTCACCTTTTGGCAATGTAAACAGATCATCTTCCATCTTTGTTGAAATACAAAAGGTTACCGTAAGATAACCTTTCACCTTTTGTCAATGTTAGAACATACCACCTTCCATTTTTGAAGAAATACGAAAGTTTACCGTAAGATAACCTTTCACCTTTTGTCAATGTGAACAGACTATCTTCCATCTTTGATGAAATACAAAAGTTTAACGTAAGATAACCTTTCACCTTTTGTCAATGTTAATGAGACCATCTTCCATCTTCGATGAAATACAAAAGTTAACAGTAAGATAACCTTTCACCTTTTGTCAATGTTAATAGACCATCTTCCATCTTTGATGAAATACAAAAGTTAACAGTAATATAATCTTGTACAACCTTTTGTTAATTTGAAGATGGGGTCTTTCACCTTTGATGATATGCAAAAGTTTTCTGTAAGGTTACCTTTCACCAATTAAAAAAGGCAAACTTCCACCTTTCATGAAATTTGAAACTTAATCTTTCACCTCTGGTAAACACAAAAAGCTCATATGTGCAAACTAGATCCCCAGTGAATATTAGCTTCCACCTCTTAGTTATTTTTTTAAGATGAGGTGTGTCGTTTAGCACTATTGATCATATATAATGACCGAAACGTGTATTCTTGGACTTTCAGCTGTTTAACAAGGACATCAAAATAAGTGGATGGACTTAAAATAAAAACAATATCCCCATATATAGCAACGCTTTGATTGCCCAACATTGACGAATTGTTGGCATGGTTGGCAAACGGTTGGCGTCGGCGTTACTGACAACAGTGGCCCGACGTTGGCCCAACATATCTCCACCAACTGTAATTCTGATACTGTTGGACCAGCGTTGGTCCAATACACTCAACCAACGGTTATTCTATTACTATCGGTCCACTATTGGCCCAACGCAACTCAAGCAACAGTTATGTTTACCTAAGTTGGGCCAACGTTGGCCCAACACTGCTAATGTAATATCATTAATTATTTCCTATTTCTAGATTATAATCTTTATGAAAAAAAATGAAAAAATAAATAATTTTGATATTTTTGTTACACTGATCACAAGTTCCATTTCAATTAATCTTTTTAAACTGCATACTGCAATGATTAGAATAAAGGATCATAAAGAAATGGTTGATTAAATATATTCACCCATAGATGTATACACCCTATGATGTAGGTTTAATCAATGGATAAAACTTTTGCATCACATTGTTTATAAATATGCATGCAATCAAGTATTTTATTTTCCTTAATTTGACCTAGATGTCATTAGCAAATGTTCTGTGTAGTACGGATGCAGTTATTTATACAAGGAGTGTAAAGAGTATCGAATTACTTATCAATTTCGCGCCTTTCGTTATCATCCTTTTGTCTCTGGAACATTCAACGTGGTCGAGATAGTGCATAACCACCTGGACAGAATTAGTTGCTTTATATAATCACAATGTAAGTATAAGTATTATGTTTATCAGTGATATTTTAATTTGTTTTCTTTAAATAAAACTTTTATGCAAAAAAGTATAATTTTCAAGTTATTTGAATAGTATTGGAAGTTCATTTTAATAATTCAGTATGATTTGATTTGATTTGATTTTTGGTGTTTAACGCCACTTTCAGCAATATTTCAGCTATATCATGGCGACCAGTTTTAGTGGTGGAGGAAGCCGGAGTACCCGGAGAGAATCACCGACCATGGGCAAGCAACTGGTAAACTTTATCACTTGCGGTTGCGAGTCGAGTGCACCCTTTTTTGTAATTTACAAAGCCGGGCGCGAACCCACGCCGTATTGGTGATAGGCTTGTATGAGTTGTTAGATCCAGCGACCTAACTCATTGAGCCACCCGGGCCCCTAATAATTCAGTATGACTCTACGATATGTGAAAACGTATTTATACACATGATACATTTATTTGTATTTACTAAAATAAAAACAGGGAAAAATAAAATAAATAAATGAAATAAAATGAAAAGGAAAGTTGAATTGTTTCTTACATATAGTCGTTATCATGGTTGTATTGATGAAAAAGATATAATTTATTTAAATTTCGTGCGTACAACGTGTATCTCTGTTCCACGTTATATTCCCAGTATAAATTTAGTAATTTGACCACGTGACATTGTAGTCACATGACCACAATATGGCAAATAAATGCAACTGAATAGGTATTCTGGTTAATAAGGACTGGAAAGTACAAAAATGGTTCACATTCGGGCAGTTTAATTTCTCAGGGGTAAGGCATTATCGCACTCGCAAGACATTAGCCTGAAACTTAACAAACAAACAAACAATAATACAATCTATTCCGTTTTGAAGAAGGGGAGAGGAACAAGAAGCGTAGACTAGCGTTTTGAACCATTTTGTGGACACCCCCCCCTTTTAATTTTTTTTTAATTCATCACTTTTGTGGGACGTTTTCATTATAAACAGTTTTGAACAACTTCCAACATTACCAAAAACTCAATCCGAATAGACTAGAGGAGGGTTTTTGTGTTTTTAGAAATGGGCTTATACATATGTATCGATCTCGGATTGAGTTTTATGTTCTAATAGAACATTACTTCTAAAGATAAAAATGCATGTTTTTATTAATGCGATGAACGACCTGTCGCAATATCCACATTAATAAAAACAATAGAAAAAGTATTTGATATCTGAATTGATTCGTGTCTTTCAAATAGCTTCTTCATGGTTTTGAAGTCTTTTTATGATACCTATTATTTTTTTTAATTTTTTTTTATTATAGATGAAAAAAGAGTTTTATCTCATGAAAACAGAGCTAAAAAAAGAAATAGTAATAGAAAGATGGACCGATTCACTACAAATCTTGGACAAAATCTTTGGACTTGAAAAGGTAACTAGGAAATTAGTAGCCACAATTAAATTATATCATACCCTGATTTGGTACCAGCATTCGATCTTATAGAATGGATAATATACTATTAATGACTTTTAATGAGGTGGATACACAAATTTATTATGTCTCCCCTTCGAATGAAGGGTGACATATTGTTTTAGTCTGATTTTTTTCTTCTGCTTCCGCTTCTTGTCAGCGAAGCTTGTCCGGACCATGTAACTTTTTTGTCTTTCGAGATAGGTAATGATATTTGGTATGTGGGTGCATGACCATAAGGCGGTCTATCGCGTTTCATAATGACCTTCATTGGACCTTGACCATTGACCTCAAGGTCAAATGATTGTTTTTAAATAGTATTTTCTTGTCCGGGCCATAACATTTTTGTCTTTCGAGATAGGTTGTTGTATAGATGGCCGCATGAAGGAGAGACATAAGTTTTAGGTATCTAAAACAGTTCTTCCTTGTTAACCCAAGAATATTATATTTACCGAGGCCTAGGGGCCGAGGTAAATATATTATTCTTGGATTGATAAATCCTGGTATCCATCGAATTGAGTCATTAATTGTTTTATTAAATGACACAATTTATATGTTTCTTTCACCCTTAAAATAAGCTTTGATCGCGACATTTTCTTTGGTTTAGCTTGGTGGAATGTTATATTCACCTCGCGTGACGTCACACGATGTGAATATAATGTTGTATCAAATATCGTTACTAGGGACGTCACCCAATCAGAAAAAGACATTATCTGAAGTCATGAAATAATTGGATTTATTATGGACATACACATGTAATACTTGAATTGTTTAGTATTTGGTTTGGAAACATTATTTCATTAGATTAGTTGAATTTTGATGTCTTCTTTACAATTTGTTACAATTTGTGTTGGTACTTTTGCAGGACAATGATGATGAAGGTAATGATGATAATCTGGAAGTTCTGAAAATAATGAGAAAAGTGGAACAGAAAATCAAGTTTCAAACATACAAAAATGAAATTGACTTGATTACTGAGGTTGATGTAAGTATTAGAATTTTAACAAATGTTATTGATTACACCATGTTAAGAATTTCCATGTCCCATGATTGGCATGAACACCTTTTTATTTTCTCAAATTGAGTTCTACACATCCCAATATAAAGGTTCCTATTGAAAATAGAAGGGATGACCCCTTCAGAAGAGGGGTAACAAATATTCAATTGCTCGAATTTCCCTTGTTGATATGTTGCCATTGTTTTATTATCACTATTTATTGTTTCTCTCTACCCATTACAACAGTCTGTCATTATATAATATACAACATATTAGCTTTAAAACACTTTTATCTTTCTTGCTTGTAAAATTTCATTATGGTAACCTCTCTTTTTAGGTAAAATTTGTCAACCTGGAATCTAAAAAGAAGTCACCACCAAGACTTGTTGTATTAAAGAATGCGGACAAAACCATCAGTTCAATATACATTGTGAGTGATGGCCTGAAAATAGACTTAAGAGGCAGCAAAAGACACAATTAAGAAATGCACCTCTTAGTTTGTGTAGATTTGAGTCAATATGTTGGTGACGCAGGTCCAGACCTGACGTTAACTTTGCTATATTCTAAGTTTAGAGTTGGAAGTGGTTCGTAGCTCATTAACCAAGTACATTCGAGTTGTGAGACATAGCAAAACAAGTGCAAACTCATTTATTATATAGCTGTGGTCCATCAAACTGTTGATAATTAAAAAAAAACACATTTGTGTTGCATATTTAAAGTATGTTAATATAACTACTTTTTTGGCAATTTGTTACAGAAAAGATTGTGTTCAATAAAATTACTATATATATATGTAGAGTAGTTACAGGTATATAATAGTACCCATTATTGTAGTAAGCATTTATATGAATTAGATTTGATGTGACTTGTGTTGACTTTCAGTTTTAGTTATGGGATGTTTTTGACAAAAATTTGAAAACAAAGACAATTTATATTTGCCAGTAAATCCCTTGTGCTGTGAAATGTATGCCCTATGTATGCCAACCGTTGATCTCGTTTTCAAATATCAATGATTTTTTTAGCTCTGCATCTAATTTTTATAGTGTAAATTTCTAAGATATTGTCTTATCTAGACCCAGCATAATTGGTCTGCAGATGTATCATAAAAGGCATATGTTTGCAAATATACTGACTGAAGTAATTGTGTGAAACGGTCAGTTTATCAATTTCTGTGAGAGTACGATGTATACATTGCATTGCTAAATATGATCAGACCTTAACCTCATTTAAAGATCGACTTTTTCACATTGTGTTTTCATGACTACTGTAGTTGATAGATTATTTTATTGTGCCTGTTACAATTCAGAATTATTGCATTTTAATATGAAAACAAGACCTTTTTTATTTGCAAATATATTTGATCATAATTGAATCAATATTTTTTTTATTATGAATGTGTATATTTTATATTATTGTAAATAATTGGTGATTAATTGTTGACTTATTGTGGTAAAAGTTATATTTTCACTTGCTTTAAACTGGTGTAAATTGTTAAGAAATGGACTGGTATCAACTGTAGCAGTTAGGCAGGTTAAATAATCTGTAAATCTAGATTTGGATTCATTTTTTTAATTCTGTTAAAAAAAATGGAAACTGAAGAGAAGGATTACCCACATATTTTAAGTTTAGATGTCGCACACTGTCTAAAGAGTCCATGTTCAATATGATCAGATGTAAGAAGGCATGCACATGAAAGCTTTTGATGAAGCTGCCACTTACAGTATACTGATCAATACCTTAAAGTTTTCCTAACAGGATTATCATGTGTAAGAAAGCATGCACATCAACGCTGTTGGTGAAGCTGCCACTTACAGTCTACTGATCAATACCATAAAGTTTTCTTACAGGCTTAAATCAACATACAATCTCATTTCGATACATTTTAAACCTTGCTACACAGGTTTTTTAATGTAAATTCTTAAAATGAATATTTGTTGAGCAGAGGAAATAAGAAATATTCTAAAATTGTGTCCCAATTTGTTCTTAATGTGAATATTTGGTCAGCAATGGAAATTATAAAATATAGTAAAATTGTGCCATATATTGTCATTTGATTTGTTTCACAATTACCCAGAGTAATGTAAATGGTGGATCAACTTGTATGTTGTCTGTCAATACATTGTATGATTTGAATAAATCGTTAAATGTTGGTGTCTTGTATTTTCAGTTCTTTTCTTAAATATATCTGTATTTCCTCAAGTGATATGGTTATTAATGTAGACACGAGACAATATTGCTCTCTATTTGAGTGGTCCACTCTTTTATGTAAACAAGAAAAGATGAACTTTCTATTTATTTGTCATACATGCTACTGGACTATTAGTATCATCTGCCCAGTGGCCAGTGCATCTGTTCTTGCATATTGTTTATTCAGTTTTTAACAAATTTTCAGTTAGATAACATGAAACAAAGTCTCTGCTATGTCTCCTTGGGTGTAGTTTTAGTCTTCACGCTCCCCAGAGCATTCTTATGAACAAGAACACAGCAAATAAATATGTGTTTTTCTAAGGTTTAGCAGAAGGCAACTTAAAAAAAATCCATTGTTACAGAAAACAATGAAAACCTCATTTGTCGAGTGGTGTAATTAAAAACACTTTTGAGTGAAACATGTTTACATTCTAAGCACTTTTTGAGCTAATCATGTTTTAATTCTAAACACTTTCTAGTAATACACGTTCAAATTCTAAACACTTCCTAGTAAAACACATTCAGATTCTAAACACTTTGTGAGATAAACATGTTTGCTTTCTAAACACTTTTGAGTAAGATGTGTTTCAAATCTAAACACTTTTCAGATCTTAAACATGTTTAGATAGTAAATGGGTCTTAAAATCCGAACAAAATCAGGTTTTGATGACTTTTTGCAATATTTCAATTTGTAAAGGTCACCTTTTTGGTGATTTTTGGTTGATCTTTTGGTTCAATCAGATGACAGTTGGTTTATATTTTGTTGATAAAAGATGACCTTTGGTTGACCTTTTGGTTCAATCAGATGACATTTGATTTATATTTTGGTGAAAAAAGGTGAACTTTGATTGACCTTTTGGTTCAATCAGATGACATTTGGTTTATAATTTGGTGAAAAAAGGTGAACTTTGATTGATCTTTTGGTTCAATCAAATGATATTTGGTTTATATTTTGGTGAAAAAAAGGTGAACTTTGATTGATATTTTGTTACTAAAAGTTAATTGGGAAGTCCATCTTTTGATTATATTTTAACCATATGAAAGTTGGCATTTCATACACCTTTTGATGTTAACAAAAGTGGGCCATTTCGACTACCTTTTAAGAAACAAAAGGTAAACAAAAAGATGATCTTTTAGACCTTTTGCTTTTTTTCAAAATGTATCCAAAATACAACAAAAGGTAATGAAAATATGACATTTTCAATACCTTTTGGTTGCCTCAAAAGGAGATATTTCATGCAGTGTATATTCCGTCAGAATCATTGGTCATGACGGCAATCGCCAAACTTTCGATATTATTATTTAAGCTTGAACATTGTTTGCTGCAAGTCTATTTTTGAAAACCTTACATGTTGTTTCTTGAAAGAGATTTATAACAATTATGATCATGGTCTTAGGAAAAGGTTTGATATTCCAAATCTGGAACTGGATCTTTCTTTTACATTTTTTCTTTTAAGGCATCATCGATGCTAATATATATGATATGCTAGGAATGCTCAACAGTAACTGCTCCCCTTTTGAGTGCCATGAACATCAGCAAGGGAGATAATACACCCTAATAAACCATTTGCTGATTGCAAATATACAATTAGCTACTTGTTAGTGATTGTTTTTAGTCATAAGTAGTAACCTTACACAAAATGAAGGTAAGAGAAACCCGAAGGAACTATGAATAATGGACAATCTAAATACAGGCAACCTTGGAGACAAGACACAGAACGAAGACAAGCAAAACCAATAAACAAAAACAACACAACACAAACAATTAAAACGATGTATAACAAGTGCTTCACCAAAGATAAGCAGAGTGTGAAGTCTCCAAGTTTGATATCTCCTTTAAGGTATCTAAATAGGAGCAATACAATTGATATTACGGTGTGTGTTTACAAACATTGGTATTTTGTTTCGAGGGTACATTAAGACTACCCGGATATGCTTTTCGTTTGTGTCATTTTGATTCCACTACGTTTAACATGTGACTAATGGTACACTGAATCTGCTTTCGAATAAATATCAGTGTGCATGCTTATTGTATAGCCCGTTGGTACAATGTATGGCCGACAACAAAATAATCACCAACACACACCCAATTAAATTTGCCTTTTTCGCAGTATAATCTACAACCACCATTTAATCATTAACAATGAACCTTATGAACATAATTGTCATACCTCTCTAGCTCTCATTATGCACATGTCCACTTTCTCAATGCATACGTTGTACACTTTTGCAGTGTTGACAGTTGTTTGTTTTATTTGCGCAAGAATAATTCGGGGGAACGGAAGTTTGCGTACAACCAATCAACGATGAGTTAGAGGCCCAACCTGAGGAAAACAACAAACCCCATTTTGAAATGTGTGTTTGAACCTTCACATAATAGTAATTCACATCCGAAAGCCTCATGGCCATCATCTAGACGCCTTTGAAATCATATCATCTGACAAAAAGCATATTCTAATGTTGACAGAAGCTGACAACATGACCTCTTCTTCAGATGTATTAATACAAATAGAGGGTTATACCAATGGTAGTTTTGTTGTTGGCATTATCAGACCAAAACATTTTGTTTCTTCTTTGATCGTCTCAACTATTAACAAAACTTTGACCTCTGACCGTTTACAAAATTCTGAAAGAAAAATGTATTTTGCAAACAGTGATGTTCAACTCCACTAAATGTCAACAACGAACAATAAATCCCTTTCTAAGATACGTTTGAACTTTCACCTAATAGTAATTCACATCCTCGAGCCTCATGACCATCATCTCGCCTCCTTTGAAAATTATATTATCTGACAAATCTTTTAATGTTAATAACAGCTGACAAACGACCTCTTTAATAAATGTTCTAATACAAAAAGGGGTTATGCCAATCTAGCTTTGTCTAAGAAAAAGGTTTGATGTTCCAAATCTGGAACTGACTTTTTCTTTTACAGTTTGGTTTTAGGGCATCACCAATGGTAATATATATGACATGCTTGGCATACTCAACATAAACTGTTGCCGTTTTGAGTACCATGAACAAAGGGAGATAATACACCCCACTAAACCATTTGCTGAGTGCAAACAGACAATTAGCTACTAATAAGTGGTGCCTGACACAAAGTAAGCGTTAGAGAAAATTGAAGGGACTATCAATAATGGACAATCTAGAGATACAAGCAACATTGGGCACAAAACACTGAACGAAGACAGACCAAATAAAAAAGCTCAACACAAAAAATTAAAACGATGTGCAACAAGGACCCACCAAGGAAACACCGAGGGTGAAGTCTGCAAGCTTAACATCTCCTTTCGGATATATAAATAGGAGCGGTACAATTGATATTAAAGGGGGTGTTTCGGAATATTAGTTTTGTTTGTATCGAGGAGACATTAAGGTTACCCGGATATGCTTTTCGTTTGTGTCATTTTGATTACTATACATTTAACATGTGACTAAATGGTACAATGAATCTGCTTTAGAATAAATATCAGTGTGCATGCTTATCGTGTAGCCCGTTGGTACAATGTATGGCCGACAACAAAATAATCACCAGCACACACCCAATTAAATCTGCCTTTTTCGCAGTATTATCTACAACCACCATTTCAGCATTTAATCATTTTGCAGTGTTGACAGTTTTTTGCGCAAGAATTATTCGTGGGAACGGAAGCTTACGTTGAACCAATCAACAATAAGCTAGAGGCCCTGATTGAGGAAAGAATTGAATCCCTTTTAAAGGTTTGTTTGGCCCTTCACATAATAGTAAATTGTCTTCTGACTGCCTCTAGACCATCATCTAGTCTCCTCTAAAAATTATATTATCTGACAAAACAGGCATCTTTTAATGTTGACAACAGCTAAAACCACGAATTCGTTTATAAATGTTCTACTACTAAAAAGGGGGAAGAGGTCAATCTTGGTTTTCTGTATCAATAAATACATGTAGTCCATTGTGTTCCTGGTTTGATCGTCTCATCTATTAACACAGTGCTTTGATTAGCAAAAAAAAGAAATCCAGGTGCTAGCTTGGGACATGAGTAAAAATGTGGCTGGGCTACACCGGTTGTGATCCCAACATTCCACTTTTAATAAGTTGACATCCAATTCTGATACAGATATAATCAAGAAAAAAAACTAAACAGATGTGTACTCACCAGAAAATATCACATCGTATCACAAAAATGGATGACAACATAAACATGGACAGTGCAATAGCAGGGTCAGTGAATGACAACATAAACATGGACAGTACAATAACAGGGCAAGTGAATGACAACATAAACATGGACAGTATAATAACAGGGCCAGTGAATGACAACATAAACATGGACAGTTGAATAGCAGGGTCAGTGAATGACAACATAAACATGGACAGTACAATAACAGGGCCAGTGAATGATA
>MJUT01014559.1:103678-118989 GCA_002080005.1 Gigantidas platifrons | reverse complement strand
ACAGTGAATAGCAGGGTCAGTGAATGACAACATAAACATGAACAGTGCAATAACAGGGCCAGTGAATGACAACATAGACATGGACAGTGCAATAGCAGGGTCAGTGAGTGACAACAAAAACATGGACAGTGCAATAGCAGGGTCAGTGAGTGATAGCCACATCTATGTGACACATTACCATAAAGAATACATGTAGTTGATACTAATTTATGTACAAGCACTAAATGGGATGTCAATCAAAAATGTTTGGAAAGACCCTGCATTTGCTAAATTCAGACACGTGACATGTTCTTATCTTTTTTACAAGAACATTCTAAAGATACCAAAGGGGTAAAAAGAAACCGTAAATCGAAGAAAGACAGAAAATACTATGGCCAAAAAATATGAAGACAAAATAAAAACAAACTATGGGAAACAAAACACTATGGACTAATACTATATTGAGCAACACAAACCCTACTTAAGACGTGGAGGTGAACGTAGGTGTTCCAATAGGGTAAGTAGTTCATGCTCCATTAGATAATAAGGAGGGAGTCAAGATACTCTTGTGAAATATATGGCCATAAGTCGTGAACGAGGACAGGGCTTGACTACAAAAAAAGGCCACATATTCGCGGTCATCTGTTACAGATTCATTTCATAAACAATTAACTACTTCATGACGGCAACCATAAAACATTCGGAGTGATGCTTTCAACTTGAACATAGATTGCAATAATACCAGTAGTCTATTTTATGCAAACCCTTTGCATTGGTTTTGAAATTATTATGTCCTTTGTCTAATAATAGTTTGATGCTATAAATTCTAGAGATGAATTTCTCTTTTAAACATTTTAGTATTTAGGGTACCATCGATACAAATGGATGCGATCTAGGTTTGAGTACCATGAACAATTGATAAAGGGAGATAATACAATCTGACTGTACTATTTAATCACTGTAGCCAGCCAATTAGCTACTTGTTAGTGATTGCTTTTGGTAGCAAGTAGTGCCTTACACAATGTAAACTTTAGAGAAAACTGAAGGGGCTAGGAATAATGGAAAATCAAGAGAAACAGACAACATTGGGAACAAGACACAATAGAGACAAATAAAACAATAACACAGAAAACTAACAAGAGATGTGCAAAACAACCAGAGTGAAATCTTGAAAAGTTTGAAATCGCCTTTAATATATCTAAGTAGGATGCTGTACCATTGATAGTAAATGGTGTGTGTTAAGCAACATTAGTGTTGAGTGTAACGAGGGTATATTAAGGCTACTTGTTACTCGGATATGCTTTTGTCATATCAATTTGCTTCACTTGCGTTTAAACCGTGACGAGTCGTATTTGGGAAACAATGTACAAGCTTATTAAATGATATCTTGGTACAATGCATGGATGACAACAAAATAATCACGAACAAACATCCAGTTTAATCTGCTTCTTACTCAACATGACATGACCTACATTCATCATTTCAGCATTGACTCAAATAAGATCTATTTTACGAGAATTTTGTCCTACCTTATGTCTCGCTCTCATTATACCCATGTCCACTTTTCAATGATAGTAAAATATCTCAATGCATACGTTGTACACTGCAGTGTTGACAGTTTTTGTCGCAAGAAGTATTCGTGGGAACGGAAGTTAACGTAGAACCAATCAACGATGAGCTGGAGGCCCAAACTTAGGAAACAATTAATCACTTTTCAAAATGTTTGTTTTGGCGTTCAAATAATAGTGTTTGACACCTTAGAGCCTCATGACCATCTACCATATTCGTCTGATAGTCCAACAAATGGACTTGTTGCCAGTCGTATGTTAATGCTGACAACACCTTATTACATAACCTCGTTTTACAGCAAAGAAGGGGGATGATACCAATCTTGGATTTGCTCAACCCTAATTAGGTCAACACACATTTTTTATTGTTTGACCGTTTCAAATATTAACAGAGCATTGTCATGCGGCCACTTACAACAATATGGATTCAATAACTGGAGATAAATGCTGGAACACAGTAGGTTTGTTCTCGTTGCCCTACTCTGAGTGAGCCCGTGGGGGAAGGATTAGAAAAATGTCTCTATTGAGTGATACAACTCCTTCTAAAGGGGCATCAATTAATTGCACGGTATGAGGCAAATATATACGTTAGCATTGGGACGAGACATTAGAGTCCTAGGTAGGGACAATGCAACGCACCCTGCATGCAAGAGGGCAACACAGTGTAAGAAATAATTACTGGCCATCGTTGCAAGACAAACGTAGGCGGCCACATCTATAATATACCCTGTAATTATGGCAATTGGTACCTCCTACCATAGGCCAATGTCAAAACAACGTGTCCTTGTGGCAATCAATCTCTATTTCCTCCCATAAAACTATCCAAGTTTCAACTTTGTTGTAATCATTGAATAGCACATGGTCTGTCATTGATTTCTAATTCTAATAATGCCCCCATTTGTAAATAGTTGTGATTTAGACTTGTAAGTTTTTTGAATGACAAAATGCAGCAACATGTCGAACAATGTAGATGAACACGTGACAATATTAACTAAGCGACATAAAAACATATAAATTACTCACAATATAAACAGAGAACCTGGATTTTATGTAATACAATAAAACTCGAATGTTCTTAGTTTCAAATTCAATAATTTTTGTAAATTCATTTTTGTTTTTGTTTCTGGTTCCAAATCCAATATATATATATATAATATAAATACAGTCAAACCTGCCTTAAAGGGCACCTCTATATAGTAAATCCCTGTCAATAGAGGACAGTCTCATTTTCGTCAAAAATGAATAATGTATATAACCTTAATCTGTATATAAGAGAAACTGCTTATAAAGGCCACATTTTCAGGTTCTTATTAGTGGCCTTTATATACAGGTTTATACATCTTTGTGTTAATCAATATTATTCCAGTGAACATTAGACCGAGAACATATGCCTTAATACTCTGCATGTTGTGTGCATATTAAGTCTTCATGGGGTAGTGAATAACATAATATTTATTTGACTCAATAAGGATATTAAATATTAGAAAACAACATTTAACAATATCTTTAGAAAACATTGGAGTCACAAACTTGTATTAAAAAAACTTCAATATACAATAATGACTTCATTGTCATGGAAACTATTATTCAGTCTGGATATTATCATTTTTATTTCATCTCACACCATATTTTCTAAGGAATACATCTTGGTCTTCACAATTTTAAACTGTAAAAAAATAGATTCTAATCGCAATATTATGAATTAAGGTGTGGAGAAGAAAATATTGTATTATTCTCCTAATAATTAAGATTTGATAATAGAAAGCATGTTTATAAATATTAGTTTACATGGAGAATCTCAAAGTATGATAAATTGTAATTATTTTATGGAATCCATAAACATGCATTTTTGTTATTCTATCAATCATTATATTAAAATAAATTTGATATATGATTTAAAGGTAAACTCCAAAGTATAAATTTTAGCCATAAAGATGTGCTTTCTATTCATGTAATAATTTTTTGGGGGGGATTTAAACAAATATATGTTGTCTTTAGTTTATTTTGGTTTCTATTGTTACTATCATGGTGATTTAAAAATAAGTTATCAACTACATTTGATACAGAAAAAAAAACAAATCGATTATTAGCCATAAATAGGCTACCCATGATTCGTCAACAAAGACCGACAACTCTGTATCTATGATGTAATTTAAATCTGCCATTTCTTCTCTGTAGGGTCGACCACAACTGAAGATGTTTACATATAAGAACAGTTTGAAGATATCAAATGGGCAATCAGAGGAGACAGTGCCGGTCAGGGCCGGATTTACTATTGTGCTTATGTGTGCTTAGGCGCAGGGCCCCGTTGGCCAGGGGCCCATCTTCCTACCAATAATTATTTTTCCGATTTACCTAATACGGTATAACGTAATATTTCAACTATTTCTAAATTTCCTGAGAATATATGCCTGACTGCCTCAGTAGGACTACCGGATCTATCTCTTTCAGGACCCAAGTAAGGGACCTTATAAATTAACTAGCACAGGGCCTCATTTGTCTTAAATCCTGCACTGAGGAGAGATATCAGATGTAAAACTTGTGTTCAATCCTATTGAACATATATTTGACATTAAAATACAAAAAATGTATGCTTAAATATAAGAACTTGTGAACAGAAGAAATATAGAAAAACGACAAGCAATTCCGACAAAACACAACACAGAAAACTAACAAATGGAGGAATACGAACAGCACAAAATAATGGGGACGAACTCTGGAAGAGTAAATAGCTCATGTGGCATTAGTGGCATCGGTCGTGGCAGTACTTGTTACAAATTATGTCATTAGTCATTGAAGAGTAAAGGAGGACATGATATGACTAAAACAACTGGAACATTTCACTATGTAGTCAGCAGCAGGGCCGACCTTGAGCAAGTTGGACCTGTGGTTCCTAATTGGACCCACGTTGGCGTTATATATTCTCGGCTGTTCAAGTACACACAACAAAAACTGCAGGTTTTACTGAGAACAATTGAGGCCTCGCCACCCCATACACCGGCCTTGCAGGAGCATCATTAACAGTGGTATATTAACAACGTTACAACATCGCTTCTACTTACTACGACATATTGTGACAGTCACGTATGTACATCCGGCATATTGTTTCTGTTTCGTCCACTTATAATAGTGATCGTCGCAATATAGCTGACATATTGTTGAATGGGTCGTCAAACACAAATAACATTACACCCGACTCCATCATATTTATGGAGGATAGTGTTACGCCAATGTTTAATAGTTACTTTCAACTACACATATACAAAAAAAAATAATCCCCAATGCCCTTATGGTACACATTGACAAATTTCTTTACGTACTTTAGGACCTTACACCCGACTCCATCATATTTATAGAGGATGGTGTTAATCCAATGTTTTATAGTTACTTTCAACTACACATATATACAAAATAAAATCTCCCCAATGCCCTTATGGTCAGTGCTTATGGTACACATTGACAAATTTCTTTAAGTACTTTAGTAGGACCTTACACCCGACTCCATCATATTTATGGAGGATGGTGTTTAGCCAATGTTTTATAGTTACTTTCAACTACACATATATACAAAATAAAATCTCCCCAATGCCCTTATGGTCAGTGCTTATGGTACACATTGACACATTTCTTTAAGTACTTTAGTAGGATCTTACATCCGACTCCATCATATTTATGGAGGATGGTGTTTAGCCAATGTTTTATAATTACTTTCAACTACACAAATATACAAAAATAATCCCCCAAGCCCTTATGGTACACATTGACAAATTTCTGTAAGCACTTTAGTAGATCACTGTTTGTTCTTTTACTTTTGGCCATTACATTGTCCTTCGATTTGTGGTTTTAGGTCACTTCAAACCTTTCTTTTATATAGAATTATAAATTAGTAAATACAGCAATAAAAATAATAGATTCCTTATTTAACTTTTAATATTTACCTGAGATTTAGATGGACCTCCTTCCATGAATCATTTCTCCTTCAATGCTGTATAAATTATTTTATCATTTTCAAAACGCAGAAAGAATTAATGATGACGTTGCATTTTAGTGACTGTTACAACGCAGAAAACGTTTGTGACAGTGGTAACGTGACCGTCACTCCTTAAAAATGTTGCGTAATATCAAACCATACAAATGTTCTTTACAACGCATAAATGGGTTGAAACAGTGTAAAAAGGACTAAATCTTGAGACTAAATAGGTCAGTTGTTATAAATTAAATAGTTTTTATTGGTACTGGTGTTTGTTGTTTCCAACTATTTTGCTACGTTTTGTTTTGAGAGTTCAGTATAGTACACACAAGACATTCAGTAATTATCCATACATTAAATATGGATTTTTTTCTTTCAGAACCATAAAATCTTGCGTTTTTATTGCCAAGAAAAAAAAAGGGGGGGTTCTACTTCTAACATGCTGAAATAATTATATACTATTAGTGCTAATGTCGATATATATATATAATATTATTTCAAATTATCAAGCTAGGCATATCACATCTCTTAATCCCCAACAGAAAATGTGCAATTTGAAAAGTAAAACTGGAATAATAATAACAAATTTATGTTTTATTCAGTGGGTCATTCTATACACAGAATTACCTGATTCGACAAGTATAATATCTCGTAAACTTGTTTTTCCCATAACCAGTGTTGGTAAAGTTAACCCTAAACTGGGTATTAAACAGTATAAAACTTCGTCGTTCGGTAGACTCCTGTATTGTTTGGTTTTGCATTTATTATATATGTTCTGCTGCACGTATTACGGTGGCGACATACATGTAACTCAAACAATTAGACATTTTTCAATATATCGATCGTAAAAAATGTTGAAAATAATAAAATTACATAAAATTACATAATAAAAAAAATGTAACTCACGTTCAATGATATGATATGCATATCCTTTTCATCCGTCATAATATGAAGTCATAAACACGTGGTTTCACATTTTGTTTTGTATTTATAGTAAATGAAAACCGTCAACAATTTCTGATTGGTTACCTACAGACACACATTCTGAAAATAGTAACAAAGTGGAAAAAATTATATTTATTTACGATTTAAATGTCGGTTTCTTTACGTGTTATGTGACTTCTGTCACGTGTGCTTCGACAACATTTTTTCTCTATGGGGGAACAAAGTACAATTGTCAATAAAATGTTCATTGAAGAATTATGAATATTCTAGTATGACCTAGTTTATTATTACAGTTGAAGTCTGTTAATAATTTTAAAATATAAAGATATTGCATTAATATGCTATTACTTTGTAAATAAAATAAATAAATAAATAAATAAATACATGAATATGAACACATATACATGCACGTAGTACAACTAAATTATTTTTAATAATACTCCCCCCTTGCAAATTTGTTGTAAGCTATTGCCAGATGGCTAAACATGTGTTAGGGGGCCGTCGTGGCAGTGATCGTATGATAGTTGGATTTACAACTGCCTATGCAATCAGTGCCTATCACCGCTGATGTTGTGAGTTCGAATCTCGATCAGGGAGAGGTGTACAACATTATGTGATACAGTTACTTGTGACAGGTCGGTGGATTTCTCCGGATTCCCCGGTTCTCCACCAATAAAACTGACCGCTACGATCTAACTGAAATATTGTTGAAAGTGGCATCAAACAAACAACTAAGCATGTGTTAAATAGTTCAGGTATTTTTACTTTAGTGAGAGGTTGTTGGTTAACACAAACTCAGCAATTTTTCAGCCATATCATGGCGAGAACTAGTTATTTTTCAAAGATTTGATTGGTACTAGCTAGAGACCATTACCCATAGTTGGATTTTTATAGTGCTAGCTCACTGAAACAACAGTCCGCGGATAAACATATCCCCACACTCGGGGCACACTATACTGATTCAAAGCTAACCAGTCTTTGCTCTTTCTGTTTAATTCTGCGTTCGTAGCGAGAAGCAACAAAAAACAATTTCATAGTCTTTGGTTTGACTGAATGGGGGCTCGAACCCACAATCCATCACACTCCAGACGAGCAAACTATTCATTACACCACCAATGCGCATATCTTTTGAAAGAATCCACCTAATCTTGGGATCTGTCACTATAGTAGGTATTGATACCGTTAATGTTTTAATGTAAAAGCATTTACTACAAGGTCAACTGTCACTAGCACAACAAGAGGCTTTGGTACTTCAATAACAGCTGTTTTAAAATCAGCTGGTTTATAAGACTATACGTTTTTGCTTACAATATTCAAGAGTTCCTACTGATTACCATTCCAGAGAACAATCCCGGATTTACCTTTGTGTTTAATGTGTGCTTAAGCGCAGGGACCCGTTTGCCAAGGGGGACCATCATCCTGCCAAAAAAATCACGATGGATTTTGCTTATGTGGTGTAATTTTAAATTTGAAGGCGTTCTGTTTCGGAGCTATTCCAGACATAATGATAGAGTTGATAGTCTATGGGAGTGTACCTCCTTCAAGGCCCTAGCAAGGGGCCTCATAACTTAACTAGCACAGGGTCTCATTTGTTCTAAACCCGCCACTGTGAGAGAACCTGAGTTCGTTCACGGTTTTTATGTGTGCTCGTGTTGCTCAGTAATTAGTTTTCTGTGTATTGTCTTGTGGCACATTGTACTTCTTCTTATATCCATTGTAATTAATTGTGTGTCCTTTAATATACGACTTCTGATTACCCGTATAATTAGTATCTTCACACCTTTCTTATATAATATACATGTTTGCTTTATCAAAAATGTAGAGAATGTATATGCACATTATGTGATGCAAGAGTGATTTGTCGAAGGAATTTTCGTGGGAAAATTGAGAGTTTTAAAATTGCACTCGCGTATGTCTGTTTGTGTGCTGTGTGAATAACCATTTAAGAGGAAAATTATTCTGAAAGATCCCGATAATAACCCCAAAATATTTAATTTACAATCAGCACTATTTTCTAAAAGTCATTGTGTCTGTTTTCATTCATAAAAAGCATAAATAGTAAACATCACGACCTTGAACTTCATCTACATACTTCTCTTCCTGACATTGTCATTCAGTTAGTTCAGACCCCCAACATATTTGTCAATAATATTCGTGTAGCGGTGTCTGAATTAATAAAAAAAATCATCTTATTGCTATTTTTTATTGAATTTAATTAACGAAATAATATTCATATGAAAATACTCAATTATTATATAGCAAATTATATACATGTTCCAAAAATAAACCAGTAATTGTGTCTGCAAATTAGGTCTACTTTCGTTTTACGGTAAAAATACAGCGCAGTTGTGTCGACCGAGCATACATCTAAACGTTAAAATGTTTACATTGCAAAATACTGCATTTAATGCTAATTTTTAACCCATATTTTCCTGGAATTAAATTACGGAATCTTATTATATGGTAAGTTTTCATGAGACACTCTGTCTAACTTATATTAATTTTTGCTCCAACTTACGTTTTCTTATCATAAAAGGCAAGCAACATAAAACACACAAAGTCTTTATTCGTAAGAATCAAACTTGGTTAATCCATTCGGAGATGAATGGGCTTGGGAAAAGTTTGAAGATACCAAAGGGGTAATCAGAAACCTTAATATGAAGGACAGACAACACAATGACCAAAAGAAAAAGAACAAAACGACAGACAACACAATGATCAAAAGAAAAAGAACAAAAGGACAAACAACGATAAACAAAACGCTATACAGAAAATAAAATAACCTTATCCAAGGTAAAAAGTGAAAATGCTTCCCCGCTACGCCATTTTACAAAATGTGTTTATTCATCCGATAGGAATCTCTTCAATGTCATCACCAATCATTATCGCTAGCCCACGGTTACTTACGGTCTATCATCGAGGAGGAATGGGCGCATTTAATTAACATAATCAATGGTTGTGATCAGCTATGGATTACCGATGATATCATATATCGAATATGACTATGAAAACAGAGTTAGAAGTAATAAATTCTACACACTATCTAGGACGTCAATATGAGCTTAATTACAATAGGAAAATGAACGGAGCCAAAAACTAGAAACGCTTGATACGCATCCAAATATGTACAGTAAGCCTGTCTTAAAGGGCAACTCTATATAGCAAATCGCTGTCTATAAAAGGCAGCATAATTTGTCCCATTTATGGATAGTGCATATAAATCTAACCTGTGTATAAAGGACAACTGCTGATAAAGGTCACATTATCAGGTACACTTGAGTGGTCTTTATATACAGGTTTGACTGTACTTTTATAAATGTTCTATCAGTATATTGGTACTCATTAGCAGTACAGATAGAAATATAATATGACTTCGGAATATTGGTACCAATGACAGTCGGGTCACTAATATACAATTAATTACTCCCTAGGAAGTCAATACCAGGATATGAGGACCTCGAGACTTGGCACTCAAGGTGACCTGACCTGACTGAGGCCAACGGCCTTCGTCGGGTCAGGTCACCTTGAGTGCCAAGTTTCGAGGTCCTCATATCCTGGTATTGACTTCTTAGGGAGTAATGAATTGTATAGTAAAGGTACTATTATGTCCCGTCAAATATTTTATACGCTTTTCGTATATAAGCCAATACGGTACGAAACAGTTAGTCAAAACAGCTAACATCGAATCTGCAACAGTGCCAAAATATCAACAAAGTAGATAATCAAAGCGAAAAAAATATCAACAAAGTAGATAATCAAAGCGAAAAAAATATCAACAAAGTAGATAATCAAAGCGAAAAAAATATCAACAAAGTTGATAATCAAAGCGAAAAAAATAAACATGAAAAGGAAACAAAAAACATGTGGAAAGTTTGAATGCAATGCTACAATTTTGTTGACACGTTATCGAATGTTCCTGAAACAAAAGTTGAAAGAAGATGTCCTTGCTTGGATATACTCACAAAATAAAAACAAATATCTGAAATATAGAAGGAATGCTTGACGATACCAAAGGTGTAACCAGGAGCCTTAAATCTAAGAAAGACGGACAATACAATAGGAATCATTCACCGCTTCTCCCGTTTGGTGACGCTACTGTTCCATAGGTGGTTAATTGTGCGTTTGAATCACAAAGACGCTTGTATCCTAACGTTAACCTAATGACGGCACTGAATTATAAAACTTGGATGGTACAAACATTGAAGCTTAACTAGTACAGTGCGGGTGATATTACCTGTTAGAAGTATAGATTTAGTTGACGAGTATATGTAAAATAAAAGTATTATCTTTAAGTCGCAAGAAAAGAGTTTTATTATGACCATATTAAGAAATAAAACGGACGTTTACAAGCCATATCGGCATGTACCTTGGTGTAGCCTATACATGTTCATAAAAGGTCTACATGATGTTTGGTTACTCACACTGCAATACTGATGAACTTCATTACAACATTTTAAAGTATAGGCTGAATTTCGGGAAATACTACCTCCAAGTGAACAAAATAGAATAATAAAGTCCCTGTCTCCACATACCGTCAAATTTTGAATTAATATATCTAGGTCTCTCTATATTTAGGCAACCTTCAAATCTAAATCACACTCTTTAAAATTATTTGGTACAAAATTATACAGATTATAATATATTCCTTCTTCGTGTAGTGTTATTATTCGAAAACAAGCGGGTTAATCATAGCATTTATTTTAAACAGATTTTGAGCAGATGTATTATGAATTGCATAATACATGCTTAAATAAAGAAAATTCGTTGTTTCTTACTATTTTAAATTATTTTCGACAGATTTTGGTAGCATTCAAATATTTGTACAATCAGACTAGACTGGCGGATCATCGTAAAAAACCTGGAACTGCCATACAATGTAAAACTAAAGACTCCAGTTGTCACCGACAGAATTCCGTCGGGTTTTAAGTGGGATTCGTGCTGATCAATCTTCAGTTTTCTGTGTGGTTTTGATTTTTTATCCTTTTACCCAGATTTTTATTATTAGTCATAAAGGGACAATTTTTCCCAGAACAAAAATTCTGTTTCAGAGTGCATTTTTTTTTGCAGGTACAAAAATGTAGCATCGAAATCTTTTTATCAGTAAAATACACCCTTTTCCCCTAATGCTAATGCAAAGAAATGAAATGTGATACACGTATACACCATTAGGAATTTAATTAATAACCTAATATCCCTGTCGTACTGTAGTCAACTTTCCAGCGCAATGGATCTAAGTATAAGATACAGTACTATTAGAAAAAAAGAAGCGGCCCGTATTGAATATCCCGCAATACGGGTAACTTCTTTTGTTTCATAGTAGTTTATCTAACTTGTACAATAATGTTATAATTTATAAAATAAAAAAAAGTCGTGAGAACAGTTTTGTTTGTGAACGAAATGTACAGAATTGTCCTAGTCATGTTATAAGGGCATTATATATTGACGTGTCCTTGTACCTAACGTTAACAATCCAAGCGTCATCGAGATTAAAACGTTCCGCTAACCACTTATGGAACAACAGCGACGTCTGTCGAAAGAAATTTGGTGAATGATCCCTATTAGTAATAGAAGAAGGATAAAAGGACAAACGACGAACTACACAACATTATACAGGAAGCTAAAGATTGAGCAACACAAACCCCACTAAAATCCGGGGATGAACGCAGGTGCTCCTGCAAGGTAAGCAGTTCCTGCTCTGCATGTGGAACCCATTGTGTTACTCTTGTTATAAACCCAGTGATAAGTCATGAATGTTTAAATTGATTAATATATATATATATATATATGTCAGTGATTTGATTAGATCGATTTTCAAGGAACAGAAAATCTACAGAATGACTGAAGTTACATGTGATACATTTTATGTATAAACGTTAGAGAAAACCGAAGGGACATTAAAGAATAATAAGGTATGAACGATTTTATATACACTAAAATTCTAAAATGTTTTTACCTGTCCATTAATATTTTGCAATAATTTAATTTGATTTGAATATTTCAATCTGATTGGCTAATCCTCCTGGAGAAAATTTTGGTTATGCTCGATAACATGGGTTGGTATTGTGACGTGTTCATCCGCCAACGACAAATTCAAATAGTCACATGAAATAATCGTAATTAAAATCGAGGAATCATTAAAATTTGTTGTAAAAATTAAATTATAAGGAATATTTGAAATTGTTGAACAGGTTATACTTGCATAACCTGGTTTGGGTCAGTTTACTACTCTTTTCATAAACCGCTTAGCGTTTTATAAGCGTAAACTGACCCAAACCAGGTTATATCGTATAACCTGTTCAACAATTTCAAATATTCCTTAAATATACTACTTATTTATCTTAGGTATCTCCAAAATGTTCTATCTATGGATATGTTTATATACGTGTGAAAATGTAGACATCAGTGTTAGAATTAGATCTTAGGGCTGACACATTTTTGTTCTCTCTCGACGGGATTTGAACTCACTCCATTGAAACACTGCAGCACCAATCGCTTAGCTTTATGTCCACTGATGTTAACATATAGCGTCAATGGTCGAAGCGATGCCTTGTTTCGCAAGACGAATCTAGGGATATGCATGCATCTAAATGAGTGTAGATGGTACATATATATATATATTTATATATACTAGTATCCATTATTTATTATTTATCTTTTCAAATGGTTTTACTCCTTAGTATAATGTCGAAAGCTTTGTATAACAAACAAATATTAATTCTAAAAATAACTCTTTCAGAATTTAGTGCGCATGACGCGTTTCTGAAATAGTCTTCATCAGGTACGCTCTATGTCTAAGGATTGGAAAGACAAATAATTTACAAGTTTTTGGAAGTTAATAAACCAAAGTGCCTAGCCAGGATAGCCGAAATGGGCTAAGGTTATCTATGCCCGAGGGAGGGGAACCTTAGCTTTAATAATGATTGCCCTATTTAGGGACTGTTAATTTCAATTACAAGATGTCTAATAAACCATCTAAATACCGGAACACTAATCACCACAAGCGGAGGTATCAACCCAGAGATAGATATAAAAACGTAGATATCCAATTTAGGTATCAACCCAGAGATAGATATCAAAACGTAGATATCCAATTTAGGTATCAACCCAGAGATAGATATCAAAACGTAGATATCCATTTTAGATATCAACCCAGAGATAGATATAAAAACGTAGATATCCAATTTAGGTATCAACCCAGAGATAGATATAAAAACGTAGATATCCAATTTAGGTATCAACCCAGAGATAGATATCAAAACGTAGACATCCAATTTAGGTATCAACCCAGAGATAAATATAAAAACGTAGATATCCAATTTAGGTATCAACCCAGAGATAGATATAAAAACGTAGATATCCAATTTAGGTATCAACCCAGAGATAGATATAAAAACGTAGATATCCAATTTAGGTATCAACCCAGAGATAGATATCAAAACGTAGATATCCAATTTAGTGCGCACGACTAGTTTCTGGAATAATGTCTAAGGATTGGAAAGCTAAATAATTAAAAAGTTTTTGGAAACTTAAGAAACAAAGGGCATAAACAGGATAGCCGACATCGGCTAAAGTCATCCACACCCGAGGGAGGAGAACCTATGGTCCACTCTGCGTTCATCTTACAATTGTTTTCGTTGTCTTCACTTCCATCTAATAAGATGAAAAACAAACAAAAAATACCGCACTGTTGGAACAATTCTAATTCCAAAATTATATATCAAAATCGTAAAAAATTTCAACATCGATTCCCTGACGTAAATATATGACTTCTTACATCCCTGACTTAGGATAGGCATTAAATGTGTGATGTCGCTATGGTAACAGAGTCAGTATATTAAAGTAACTATCACTTTCATAATCCGCAACCTCTTTCTAGGTCATTCCTACAAAAGAATCAAACTAATTCCAAACCTTCTACAGAAGACATTTTGTTCTTGCTATTTCTACAGTTTTATCACATTGATTTCTGAGTTTTCCATGTATTTTTAGTGTGGTTCGGAGGGGGCTTTTATCTCCAATTTCACTCTACATGTTCGTTTACAGGAACTGAAGTAATGCACCATCTCACATCGTTATACGAGGTTTTCCAGAGTCGTGCAGCAAGTGTTTTAGTGTGGTAGAGACTATTCTTGATACACGTAATACATATATTTAAGGTTACTAGTCAACGAAAAGACAGACAACACAGTCATGTATTCCTCCGAAGACTCATATTAAGCTCTTGTTCCGTTTATTTTTGGAAATATTTATCACGAACAAATGTCGGGACCGTCACAAAGGTTTCTGTAGAAAGTAAAAGTTCATTGGCGAATATAATAGTAAAATGCACAAAACTTGTAAACTTATAATTTTGGATATTTGGGTTGTTTAGTTTACCTGCTTCCAAAGACCTTTAATAAGTTATTTGGCTCTTTAATCTTTTGACTTTGAGTGTACCTGATGAAGAGGACTACAGACATGCGTCGTGTGCATTAAATTAGATATCCACATTTGTATTCAAATCTTTGTCAAGAAAAAGATCATAGGACGGTTGTTTCGGTGAACTGGCAGTATAAAATCAACTCGGTGTGTTAGTCCAAAATATAAAACTGACCGTCATCATTACATCAAACAGTAAATCATAATACTTGCAAGTTCTCATAGAGATGTGACTGAACAAATGCTTTAATAGCTGGGATCAACACTCATTATATCACAAATGAATACAAAATACATACAATTCGTCGAAATCTAAACAACAAATACCACACTGTCCAAACAGTTCCAAAATCTAATAGAAAAACAACAAATACCACACTGTCCGAACAGTTCCAAAATCTAATAGAAAAACAACAAATACCACACTGTCC
>MJUT01014559.1:91334-102239 GCA_002080005.1 Gigantidas platifrons | reverse complement strand
AACAGTTCCAAAATCTAATAGAAAAACAACAAATACCACACTGTCCGAACAGTTCCAAAATCTAATAGAAAAACAACAAATACCACACTGTCCGAACAGTTCCAAAATCTAATAGAAAAACAACAAATACCACACTGTCCGAACAGTTCCTAAATCTAATAGAAATATCGTAGAAACTGAGGCCTAATCGATCGATACACTATACATGACATCTTAATTTCCGAAAATGAAAAACAAAAAATCCCAGTCAGATATATTCCAACATCTTATCGAAAGACAATTGTAGAAAGAGAAGAACATTCGATAACCCTGTACATGACTGCTCACCTTTGGGAAATGAAAAACAAAAATTCCCACACTGTCAGATCCTCCCCTAAATGTTTTCGGAAAAAAAAAATTGAAACAGAAACAAATACGCGTAGCATACCTATACACAAGACTGTTCACTTTCATGGCATAATATAGGCTTTTTATTTAAAAGTGATGGGTAAAGCGGCTAGTTTTATGAATACAAACCAGGGGCGGATTCAAGGGGGGCGCCTCCCCTCCCCCTAAAATTGGAAAAAATATGATTTTTTTGCGTAAAATCGTGATTTTTCACACGAAATACCCCCAAAATTTTCGCACCTCCCTCCGCTCTGCGCGATTTTTTTTAAGTGCGCCCCCCCTAACTTGAAATCCTGGATCCGCCCCTGCAAACCTCCCATCTTAGTGAAATTATGTATCTTAAGGTAAAAATGATATGGCCGTAATTGAAATTTAATTTCAGTTAAGAAACAGAAAAAGAGCATCGCCAATATTGCCAAATGGCTGCCATTTACTATACCCCCCTTTTTACGGTAGAAGTATTTATAACACAATTATGTAATATATTACTTTTTATTGGCTCAGTTCTAGAATTGATATGGGTTTTTATATTATGAAACCCAATAATAATTTTTTACCCAAATCATTTTGCAGCACAGCACAGTTTATGTTGACCTAAAGACGACGTGATAAACGTGATGACCTTGAACTTCACTGCACGTCTGCAGCTTTTGTTATTTGTTTACATTTGGTCATAATCAGGGTCACCTTCGCATGTTATTCAGTTCAACATTTGCAGATAAAGCAATATGTTTCGGTTTGCGTAGATAATATTTTTAATTCTTAATTTTAGAATATTTCTTTTATCATTCTTGCATCTTCTGCTGTTCAGACGATATTGAATATTGAAAAACAAATAAAAACATATTGTTCTAAAAATAAACACAACATGTCTGCAAACTCTATCTACTTTCGTTTTCAAAGCAACCTGCGCAGGCTGACTACACATCCTTTTGTTATGATGGACATGTAGCATTTTACGAATTTTCAGTTTCAGTAGAGCAGTTCACATTCTTGTTTTGTCCAAGAGCACTATTGGATGGGTGTACTATTGTAACGAAATTAGGTCAATAACCTGATCCAATCCAGGTATCCTATATTTAAATACCCCCAGATAGTTCATTTGGTGCAGTTCACGTCAGGTAGAGCGGTCGCATTTTGTACAGAAGGTATGGGTTCTATTCTAGCCCGGGACGTTGTGATATGTTGAGATAATACAATGAAAAACAATAAATTTACCACAATGTCTGAACAGTTCCCAAATTCATTAGGAAAAATCGTAGAAAGAGGCAAAATTGACACCCCTAACACACAAATATATGATCGTGTACTATACTTGCTTGGTACACGCACGTCAGTATAAAGTGACGAGGTTAAACTAGTTTTATGGGCCCAAACGTCCTCTCCCCGTGGCATAAGAATAAAAAGAAAAATAGGACAATGATATAATATTCTAATGCACATATCTAGGAGACTAAAATAATGAAATTATATGTTTCTTTCAGACATTTCTAGTATAAAGAACCAAATGACCTGGTATAAAATGTTAATGCTAATAGACAACTAGACGAACGTCAGGGAAACCAAAGGTTTGTAACTAGATTAACCACACCGATCAACCGCTTTGTACCATTTTGAGCAAAATCAGCATGATACGGTCAAATTAGATATCAACAGAGAAAGTCACGTCAACACTAGGGTAAGATTTTCTTAATCATATAACCATAGACGACGATGTAAATTTATCTCCTGGTTACAAAACTGGCATAGGTAACCTCTTTAGATTATGGCTATCCTGTCAAAACTTATCTAGTTTGTTTCCCACAAGGACTTTTTGGCTTTGTATTTCCTGGTGGGGTATCATTCTCGTGGGGTATCATTCTCGTGTGGTATCATTCTGGTGGGGTATCATTCTCGTGGGGTATCATTCTGGTGGGGTATCATTCTCGTGGGGTATCATTCTCGTGGGGTATCATTCTGGTGGGGTATCATTCTCGTGGGGTATCATTCTGGTGGGGTATCATTCTCGTGGGGTATCATTCTCGTGGGGTATCACTCTCGTGCGGTATCATTCTCTCATATTCTTGTTATTGTAATTTACAGTTCCTAAATAATGTAGTTAGTTAAAACTAAAATTCAGTCTCCCTCGTGCATAAATAACATTACCGCTTTTTTAGCATTTGGCTGTCTAATTATTTGAAGAATTTGAAGATACCAAAAGGGTAATCAGAATCCGTATATCGAAGAAGGACAGACAACACAATGACCAAAAGAAAAAGTACAAAAGGACAACGATCTACAAAGCATATGTATAAAATTAAAGATCGAGTAACATGAACCCCACTAAAACCCGGGGTGAACTCGGGTGCTCCGGAAGAGTAAGCAGTTCCTGCTCCACTAGTGGCACCCGTCGTGTTAATCTAGTTATAAACCCGTTGAGAAGACATGAACGAGTATTGGACCGGGAAGTGTTTACGACAAGTGGAACATATCCGTGGTCATTTGTGATACATATATTCTTTTAATTTGATAATACCTCATGTTTTTATTAAGTCTTTTGTTACATGTACCTAAATGGATGAACGGATATTGGATGCCGATGGTCGGTTAGAAAGCGTCTGGTACTTGTGCGGGATTGGAAAACTAGAATGGCCTTCACCGTTGGGCGTCGTATAATACAGGATAATATGGAGTGAATGTTAAACTTTCTTCTATGAAGCTGTTGAACAAGCAGAGTGCAAGTACGTGGCATGTTATTGATATTTTCTGCGTATTATTTTCGTACAAGAATGATAAGGTGATATGATATGTGTAAACCTCTGTAACACGTTTGTACCAGCACGATAACCTTGTATTATATTGATGTCATCTACGTTCAGTGTTCGTACAATTATAATCACGTCGTTTGATATTGATATCGCCTGTGTATTGCGTTCGTACAATAATAATTACGAGACATGATATTGATATCACCTGCGTATTACGCTCATATATTAATAATAACGCGTCACGATATTGATATCACCTGCGTATTACGCTCATATATTAATAATAACGCCTCCTGATATTGATATCACCTGCGTATTACAATGCTCCTCGTTGCTATATAGTTTTTTGGTATGTAATATTGAACTTGTTCTCGTCCTGAATATAGCTGAAATACTGCTAACTTGACAAGTCAATCTCATTTAATTGTATCATTTGGATTGGCAAATGAGTGATATATTAAACATGGATTATGCTTATCTTTTATTAATATTATGGAAGTTGAACATCTTAACAACAAATCTGCAAAAAACCGCATACAAATATTCAGAATATTTTCCGTTATGGCTTTTCAAAATAAATGTGATAAAAAACATGAAAATAGCCCAAAATTCCTACGTGATCTTACTATACTGCATTATCTTTACTGTCAATAAAAGGTATTGACAGGCAAAAATATTCTGTGTTAACTTTTGATTTTATGGCATACTTATGCTTTAAAGTTAAGCTGAAAGATGTTACCCATTTTCGTTAATTCATAGAAAAATATAAATCTGAAAAATAGTAGCAAAAAACACTTAAGGCAAACCTAATTCAGTTTCTAAATTGTCTTAGATGCATTTTCATTCGCTGATTCACAAATATTTCAAAACGACAAATCAGTATATAAAATGTTTATATTACATTTTCTTATAAAGCAGCACATTTTACTTGATCAGAAAACTTTTGACTAATCATGATTATCGTGTTTTCAAAAAGTAACCAACAGTAACGTAGGAATTCGTTAAAAAATGGCAATATTTGTTGTGAGAAAAAACATTCAATTCAAATACATTTCAGTCCGTATCTAATACCGATGATTAAAGTCATGGTTTTAAAACAGCTTATGATAAAAACAAGTCTGTTACATGCAAAAACACAAACGGTAACGTAGGAATCAATCATTTCCTAGCATCAAACGCTGCTTGAATTTTGCGAAGGTCATCGTCTTTCAACCTGTACACGGCTCTCTTTGTACCTTTAACTTGAGGTTCATCGACAGAACACAATATTTCTTCATTCGCTACCCAAAGTTCATCTGGATTTCTCGGCCAAAGGAAGGTCAGTTGTCCTTTCAAATCGGACGTGTTCATAAATGAAATGTAGATTTCCTTGTCAGTTGGGTCAATGTCCATGATTTTCCCGAGGTAGCACTTCTCATTGTACATTGCAGCAACAAAGTCATTAATATTCGGATCATTTGCCACCTGATCACTCTCACCGGCAGGACGTGCTTCGTCAGCATTTGATGTGCTCTGATCGGTTTCCATTTCGATCTCTGTTCTTCTCAATATATGCTTCGTCCATTGATCATCATGTTCTCCCATTCTAAACTGTCCATCGTTGAAACAGCAATTGTCAAAACAAGAAATTTTACGAGTAGCCACAGTGTTAATGTCGATAGGAAAAACGGAGTGAACGGACAAAGTTCCTTTGACTGGAATAAGTGGAACAGATCTCATCTCACGATCTGCGCATGTTTCTTTCGAAACAAAAACAAATGTCACTTTGGATTCAGAGCTCTCTGCCCAGGAGTAGAAACTCGAAGCGTCTTGAATCACCGGTTTATTTCTCT
This sequence comes from Gigantidas platifrons, assembly GCA_002080005.1. Classification (NCBI taxonomy): domain Eukaryota; kingdom Metazoa; phylum Mollusca; class Bivalvia; order Mytilida; family Modiolidae; genus Gigantidas; species Gigantidas platifrons. Next base: position 97,273 of record MJUT01014559.1, on the reverse strand, counting down.
TAATAGTATTATCGGCCATTCTTTTCACGACGGCCCCTATGCCGTCACACGGCCCCTTTCCATGACCGGCCTCAAAATACTGCCAGCTTGCCTTGACTGCAAATGTTTCTTCATGCTTGACCACAAAATCAAACATAAATTTATTCCTATATTGACTCGTTGGACTGTCGGAAACATAATGGATATGAGTCATATTGGGTACTTCACGAACAATCATCGGTATAAGTTTTCTCAGAAATGCATTTACCGTTGAAGCAGTGTGGTTCATTTCATCAGATATGACCGATTAGGATTTATGATGAATAATTTCCTTAGAGTTTCCTTCGTCTTGTGCTTTATAATAAATAACAACAGGGTGAATGGTAACCATAGTCTGGTTCCAGTACGCTGACTGAACTTCTTCTATGCTTGAACATGAGTAATTTTCTGAAAAGTCTAATTGAGCGACAACATGTCCTTGTGGAAGATTGTCTTTCAATTTCTTTATTTCAGTATATTGTGCATTCACAAGTCTCATATGCTCTCTAACCTGACTTATTGATGATAGACATTCATCTTTGAATTCTTGCTTGGATTTTTCAATGATTACCAGACTGATCTTCTTTCCGTCGCCTATATCGACACGTTTCCACGTGCTGTACGATATTCTATCTTCTTCTATTTGATCAATCAGAGTTGCAATTTGACCATCGGATGTATTCCTGAAATAGTTATCAACGTTCCTGATTTCAGAGCCATTTACGGACTTCAACGCCTTCATCATGAGGGTCATGTTTTGGTGCTTAATACATAGACACGATATTTTTGCTGTAAACTGCACTGGCAAAATATAGGACGGTCTGCACCGGAAAAATGTGGCACGACTTATCTGAACTTCAGGATTCTCAGCTCGGAATTTGTCATACAAATTATCTATATAATCCGTTAAAACCCTTTTAGCCTTCAGTGACCCATCAACATCTTTGACCTTTTGCTTATTCGGATGAACCACAGGGTTATCGCATCTTTCCATGAAGATTATGACCATATCTTTATACCTTCCCTCTTCTTTCAATGACCTCTTCTTTCTAGATATTTTCAGAATTTTGTCCGTCGCACCTGCTAGTCGTCTCCTGTTTATTCCGAATTCCTTCGATGCGATTCTAAGAAGTTTGTACTTCCTTAGGATTCTACTTCCGATAACTGTTTCAGCCATTTTCTTTGCGTTCTTCCTTCTTGAACGAACTGTTTGTTTCAATTCTTCGTTGATTGCATACGAGAAAGTAAGACGGCGTCGTAACTTTGTTGCACTGTTGGGATCAATTCCAGCTTCTTCTAGATCTTTTTCTGCTCTACTTCTGGGTGAATCCGAAAATGGGATTGGTGTTTCTTTTTTCTTTTGTCTTTGATTCTGTCTCATTACCGACCTGTACTTATTTCTATAGTGACTTACTTGCTTTTCTAAGTCCTTCAACTTTTTGCTTTGCTCTGACATTGTGTTCTTCGGTCTACTTTTTGGTCCTTTCGCTTTGTTTGGAAAGTTGAATTTCAACTCCAATGTGGTGTTCTTCAGTAATGCCTTCTTTCTTTGTCTATATTTTCTGTTGGTCTTCAGTTTCTTTTTGTTCCGTTCACTTCTGGCTTTAGAAGAAAGTTCTTTTGATGGAACATAGTACTGTTTCGTTCGCTTTCTCTTTTTTTTCCAAGTAATCGTCCACATCCTTTGCCTTTTTTCGTTCCCTATAATTCTTTTGTATTTCTGCTCTAGTCAGTGCCATTTTGGTCCTGAAAACAAAACAAAATACTCTTGATATTCTATGATACCAGATATGAACAGCTCTTATGAAACACTAGCTGATAAAATATCTACAATGCAGAGAAACCAATGACATGCAGGTTGAAAATAAATGACAATTGACAGGTCAAAAATTAATGGACAAAGATGACCAAGCATCCCGGAAGAGAAAAAAGAAAAAGCTTCAAAATCAACTAGAAAAATGACACGTCATAAAAGGGCCTCGCTTGCCTAAGTCTAATAACTCGGAAACTGAAAATCGAAAATGCTTCAAAATCGACAGGGAGCTTCCTCTATTGATGTTTAATGTTGTGTATAAATTTTATTCAAATCGGTCAAAGCAAACTTGGAGTTATCGTACAAATAGGAAATGCTGACGGACGGACGGACGGATAGACGGACAGACAGAATCGACATATTAAGGGACGGACGGACAGACAGAGGCACATCTTTATTGTCCTTTACTTTTTGTTTGTATTATAAATGATTTTTGAGCAATAAAACATAGTAACGTAGAAAGCCCGATTCCTACGTTACCACAGTAAGCGTCTTTTCCCGTTCCATTTTAAGGGTATAATTTCAAATAACACCGGTTTACCGGAACGTCCTTCTGAATGGTCGCTTATAAACCAAAATGACGTTTAGTTTTTCAATTATTTCATTAAAAAATAATATCTGACAATAATTTTACTAATTCTTACCTCTATGGCAAACTGGCTTTTTCTAGATTCAGTTGTTTAGCACCTTCAATGATCTTTCCATAGGTTTCCAAAATGGTAAAATGCTTTACGTCTAATTCCTTAACGTCAATGACGTCATAAACCGGTGAATACGGAATGAAATATCATATAAATTGTTCCTGGTAAAAAATCGGTAACGTTTGAATTTGTATGCCTTGTCCAGCACTGGTTAGAAATAAATGTTTGATATCTTCCTTAAATTTAAAAGATTTTCAAAGCAAGGGGTAATGAATGCAATAATACAACAATTATTTGTAATATGCAATGTTCGATTTCTTTAGAAAAGGGGTAACGTGGGAATCATTTTGTTACTTAAAATCGTTGAGTTGCTGTATCATGCGTTCACCTAACGACAATTTCGATCCAAAGTTCAGAAAAGATAATTGTTATGATATATATTCACCTAAATAATATTTGCATTGCCTACTAACTGTATAATTGTTTAATAATAGTTTTGGCAGTATAAATATGTAAGAGTAACGTAGGAATCACTCATTTCGGCGACATCCATTTTTTGTTCATATCGTAAATACAAATATCGAGAAAGCAAAATTGATGGAATCTTTCGTTTTTTAAAGGTATAAGACGTGAATAATAGTAGAAATTGATTTGTTTTCTATATCCGATAAGAAATTATTGCGTAAGGAAAAGTGTGTTTTCCATCGGCGACAGCGGTTTTTTAGTTTTATTTCGCACTCGACGAGTCCGTATTTAAACAAATAAGAACGAGAAAAGGGAAAACTTGTATTTTAATTGAAGAACTATTCATAGAGGACATGCTGACATGTAATTTGATATATTACAGTATATGGTGATGACATAATTTGCATCATCGTCTAGAACCATTAAATGATACAATTAAATGAGATTGTGTTGGTCGAGGACCAATTATCGCCATTTTGTTCTTGTTTTTGTCAGATTATTTCTATGTAGTCCAATAAACTCTTTCAAACGCCTCAAAATGTTGAATGTTACCAATCGACTTAACATGGACGGAAATATAAATAATTTTTATCCGCATGCTCGTATCAGGGACCCTTTGTAAAGTTGCTGATTTTTGTCACTGAATCGGGAGGGAAGAGTACCAATTATCGCCATCTTGTTAGATGTGGGAATATATATATGTGAAGTTAAAAGAAATGTGCGTACCACAAAAACTTAAGGTGTCACCAGCATTTTGCGATCATTAGAACACCAATCTGCTATATTTGTCTGTTAATAATAGCGACTGGCATCTCCGCTACGCGTACGTGACCTCCCCGCTAGGTTTATATGAACAGGTATGGTTTCTAAAGGGGTTTTACCTGATTTCTTTTGAATTAGCCAAGATATAAATGTAGGATTTTGCTGTCTGCTTTGTCACCATTTCTTATTGTCGTCTGCAAAAAATATCCCGAAAATTCGCGTGCGCTCGCGAGTAACGTGCAAGTTAGTGATAATTGGTACTTGGCGATAATTGGTCCTTGACCAGTAGAATAAAATGAAGAACAAAAAATACCTCTCTGTCTGATAAGTTCCAAAATGTAGCAAAAAACAAAACAAAACAACAAAAAACAACAAAAAGCAATGTAGAAACAATGACAAAAGCGATACGCCTTAACGAACCCGTTAGCTTGACGTTTACCGAGACGTGTGTGAATACCACTTTGAAATTAACGGGTACTTTGTGAATAAGGTCACCGGTCAGTAATGTCATTTCACACGTTGAATGAACGTTGATACAAAGTCGTGACGTTATGTTGGAATGTCATTCTTTGCCTGTTGGGTAGGTTAATTCTTGCGGTACCGTTTTATATTGCTTGTTTGTAAACACGTTTTGTCGTGTATAATTAATTAATTATCATTAAGCTCACATTCAACTAGTCAATCAATCATTCGATTGTAGAAAATCATAAACATTTGGGTGTTACGTTTTCATCGAATTGTAAATGGCATTATCACATTCAAAATATATTAAAAAGCACATCTGGTCAACTGTCTATGCTACGTAAATTCAAAATTAAATTTAACAGGGAAAATCTCGAAAAAATATATTTTGCTTATATAAGGCCATTATAAGAGTATGCGTGTGAACTGTGGGATGGTTGTAGTATTTTGGATTTAAATAAAATTGAACAAATACAACACGAAGCTGCTAGAATTGTTACTGGGTTGCCAAATTTTGCAAGCATAGAATCCCTATATTTTGAAACTGGGTGGGAACACATCCATTCTCGTAGACATAGTAGAAAATTAAACTTGTTTTACAAAATACGTAATAATGATAGTCCATTATATTTACATGACTGTTTACTGCCTTTTATTCGAGGGGAAAATGAATTAAATTTGCGCAACCAAACCGGATTTAGAAATCCCTTCACTAGATTACAATTATTCACAAACTCCTTTTTCCCTTCTACTATTAAATCATGGAATAAATTAAGTCCACAATTAAGAAATGCACCTACTCTAAATAGATACAATCAAGCAACTAAAAATCAAACAATAAAACCCCCCAAATTTTTCAATACTGGATGTAGAATATTAAATATAATTCACACTAGACTGAGACATAGATCCAGTAGCTTGAATGCTGATCTGTTTCGTGTGCATTTGGCTAAGGATCCAGGCTGTATATGTGGTTGTGCATTTGAAGATGTAATTCATTTTATATTAGAATGTTGTCTTTACAACGAAGCAAGAGAAGAATTGAAATTAAGACTAGTTTTTCTTCATGAACTAAAAATTGAAGTCCTACTTTTTGGCGATGACACCTTATCTGAGATGCAAAATCTACAAATTTTCAAATCTGTACAACTTTGCATCAAACGAACAAAACGTTTTACCCATTTATGATCACAACCCCCCTCCCCCCTCCAATATGTATTTTTTTTAATTAATCTATCAATTCCATCTCAGATACAAGTAAGGTAAAACATGCTTATATTCTAATCCGCCAAGCTCAAACTAATATAAATTATTTATAAAATAAAACTCAACACATATATATATAGGATAAGTGTGCCTACAAATGTAGCAGCCTTTAATCAGAGACTAAATACACATTTTTTAAAACAAATGTCCCGAACATAGGCATCACATACATGTTATACATCATACATCAGTCATCATCATAAGAAACCTATCTACAAAAGAAAAATATACGTGTTATTTTCTAGATAAAAAATATCTATAATATATATAAATATATTACATAAAATTAAGGTTTATCGTGCTTCTTCTATTGTTGGCAAACTTCGAATAACTTTTAAGCTTTCTTAACACTATTTAAATACCAAGTAATCGTGCTTTGCATGACATTTTCAAGCATTGCGTACCCTAAAACCTAATTACAGGTATATAACCGACCAATCATTTAAATATATTAGAACTGACCATCTAATATTAGATAATACCACGTGTAGTTGTAAATACTACCACGTGTA